>WAAB01007262.1:0-21104 GCA_013389865.1 Piaya cayana | reverse complement strand
TGGTTTTCCTGGTGACTGTCTCTTTTTAGGAAACATCTCAATGTGAAGGATTTTTTTAAATTATTTATTTATTAATTAATAAAAGTTGAATTCAGTTTGGATATACTTGAAAAAAACTCAGGAAGATGTCTTGCCACAGGTGTATAAAAGTATCCTCACAAGTATAATGTATAAAATAGCAGCATGCACAGAGAAGGTAACCTATACTATAACATATTAGGTTGTGAGCACTGTGTCTGCCATCTGAATATTCAGTTGTTTTACCAGAGGCTCCTATGTGATTATGAGGAGAAAAATATAAATGTCCAGGTAGCAATAAAAAGGAAGAAATGGAACATCTAGAGATACAATGCTCCTAAATAAAAACTTCCAACATCTTTAATATCTGAGACGCTAGTGGGAAAATGCATATCTGACTACATTTTCCCAGGAAAATGAAAACTGGAGTCTCAAGGTCTTGGTTGTTGGGTTCGAAAGTCCCCTCAGGAGAGGAGGTTCTGGGGCAAGAGAGACAAAGCTACTTCTGAGACAGCAGCTGGTTCAGGAGGGACTCAGTGCAAATCCGAGTTGTCACAAGAGTGTGATGCCTAGTCAAAGTAACCTTACTGGAAATGCCCCAGCTTAGGACAGGTGTGGATTTACTAGAGAAACTGAGCCAGTATGTAAGTCATGATGCTGATCCACCATCCTCCCCACCTGGACATGACAAAGCAGATCAGGATCTTAGGGCAGAGAGCTGTAATTATTCTTTCCTCTGTCTGAGTCATTAGTCATAGCTGAATCCTGGTAGCTGACTCCATGTGAACCAGGCCAAAATCAACAGACTAGCTGCAATCGCAGAATGTAGGAATATACTAAAGGAAGTAGGAATTGCAATAGCCATCACTTCTCATAGTTTTGGTTATTGCTCTGTCACTGGGAATAGAGGCTGCAGGAGCTGAAAGAAGTGTGCATAGGTACAAATGTTTCTCACTGCTCCGCTGTGATATAAGTCATCTTTGGGGATAGTCAAAAAGTTTTATTTGACCTTGCCCTTAAATGGGTTAGTAGTGCTCACTTAAGTCCACAGACCTTGGTTGCTTACTTCTGGTGCCAAGCAGAGATGGAGACCCTGATTGAACCTATATGTCTGGGCTTTGCAGTCATTGAAATGCCAAANTCTTTCTAACTGAAGAAAGTGGTAAAAAGTGTCCTCAATTACTGATATACAGTGAACTTGAAGGACTAAAAGGCTGTTTAGAGTGAAGTGGCAAAGTGCTGATGGAAAATCACTTTGGCAGCATTTAAGGAAATAGGGAAGTGGACAAAGGAAACAGACCATGTAAAATTTCCTGCCTGCATAAAAATCCCACATCAACCTTCTTCTCTACAGAAATTGCAAGTTAAATGTTTTGTACCTCATTTTTATCATTTTTAAGAGACTAAAATTTATAAAATGTTTCTAGAATTGAGTGGCCATTTGTGCTAAAAGGCCCTCAGCATGACACCAATAAGAGATGGGGAATTGCAGAAGAGGCACTGCCATAAGGTATTGTTAAGATCTTGTTTGGAATACATTGTACTGGGCTAGTCATCTATGCTCAAGAACTAGAAGAGGAGAAGCAGAAATCTACAGCATTCAGTAAAGTCTAGTCTCTAAATTGTCGAGCCGAGGCATGTTAAGTTTTCAGCTTTGAAGCTGAAAAGGTCCACCATAGCTGCAGGAAGGAGGCTTACAAGACATATTTGAGAGTTATAGTGGACTATATTGCTTTTGGTTGGTGCTAGGGGTTAAAGCAGATACTTATCAAGAGAGGGATTTTCTCTAAATATGGCTTAAAAGGTCTTTTTTCTATTGACTTTCTGTACAGAGAAGAGTCAGGTCTTGAGCGAGTATTTCTTAATACATACTATACTATTACGGAGACTGGAGATGTTTTCTGTTTCTCACCCATGCTTCCCATGGCACAGCTGTGACATATGGGTTTTATAAGACTATAAATTCAGTACAGGGTGCTGGAGATGCTTTGCAGTCAAGAGTACTAAGTACACGTGGAGCCTCTGCAGCCTTTTGAACTAGAGATTTTTCCCCAGTTGCCTACAGTTCTGGGTGTTCTGACACAGATGAACCAGACTATCCCCATATAGTGTCTTCCAGTCATATGTTCAAAATTTTATTTCCGAAACAGCATAATAATCAATATTGAATGCTGAGAGAACTTGCATTATGCTGCCCTGAATTTTCTGTGAATTTTAGCACTATATATTTTTAAATTTATTAGCTAGCTCCTGAACACTTTTTTCCAAGTGTCAGAATAAATAATTGTTATTTTATTTTAGATGTTTAGTGGTCTTCCTGGTGACTGTCTCTTTTTAGGAAACATCTCGATGTGAAGGATTTTTTTTTAATTATTTATTTATTAATTAATAAAAGTTAAATTCAATTTGGATATACTTGAAAAAAACTCAAGAAGATGTCTTGCCACAGGTGTATAAAAGTATCCTCACAAGTATAATGTATAAAATAGCAGCATGCACAGAGAAGGTAACCTATACTATAACATATTAGGTTGTGAGCACTATGTCTGCCATCTGAATGTTCAGTTGTTTTACCAGAGGCTCCTATGTGATTATGAGGAGAAAAATATAAATGTCCAGGTAGCAATAAAAAGGAAGAAATGGAACATCTAGAGATACAATGCTCCTAAATAAAAACTTCCAACATCTTTAATATCTGAGACGCTAGTGGGAAAATGCATATCTGACTACATTTTCCCAGGAAAATGAAAACTGGAGTCTCAAGGTCTTGGTTGTTGGGTTCGAAAGTCCCCTCAGGAGAGGAGGTTCTGGGGCAAGAGAGACAAAGCTACTTCTGAGACAGCAGCTGGTTCAGGAGGGACTCAGTGCAAATCCGAGTTGTCACAAGAGTGTGATGCCTAGTCAAAGTAACCTTACTGGAAATGCCCCAGCTTAGGACAGGTGTGGATTTACTAGAGAAAATGAGTCAGTATGTAAGTCATGATGCTGATCCACCATCCTCCCCACCTGGACATGACAAAGCAGATCAGGATCTTAGGGCAGAGAACTGTAATTATTCTTTCCTCTGTCTGAGTCATTAGTCATAGCTGAATCCTGGTAGCTGACTCCATGTGAACCAGGCCAAAATCAACAGACTAGCTGCAATCGCAGAATGTAGGAATATACTAAAGGAAGTAGGAATTGCAATAGCCATCACTTCTCATAGTTTTGGTTATTGCTCTGTCACTGGGAATAGAGGCTGCAGGAGCTGAAAGAAGTGTGCATAGGTACAAATGTTTCTCACTGCTCCGCTGTGATATAAGTCATCTTTGGGGATAGTCAAAAAGTTTTATTTGACCTTGCCCTTAAATGGGTTAGTAGTGCTCACTTAAGTCCACAGACCTTGGTTGCTTACTTCTGGTGCCAAGCAGAGATGGAGACCCTGATTGAACCTATATGTCTGGGCTTTGCAGTCATTGAAATGCCAAATCTGCACACAAATTTAGCATACCAGCATGTATGTTGATTACTGAGCTCAAGACTAAAGTTCTATAATAATCTTCCTCTGAAATAGCAATGCAGGGCACAGGGAGTCTGAAGAAGGCAGCAATGTGTGACTAACAACTGGAGAGTCCTGAATTGTGTGTAGGAAAATTACAGCGCACAGAGTATGGATTCTTTTTTGCTCTTTTCTTATGTCATGCAGTGTTACTGTGAACAGTATCTCGAAAAGGCTGTTGAGTCACCGTCTGTTCCTGCTTGCAGGTCCCAAGAGCAGAACAGTGGGTACATAATGTAACTCTGTCTTGCTGAAGCAATCTCAGTTTAGCATGCAGGCATCTGATATCCAAGCACTCTTTTAACAGCGTAAGAGCCATCAGATTCAACCCCAAGCAAGTGACCTCCTCTAAAGTCACATTCAGATTGGAGAGTGGTACAGAATCATGGAATCATGCAATTGGAAAAGACCTTTGAGATCATCAAGTCCAACAGTACCTGTCCACTACTAAAGCACATTCCTGAACGCCTCGTCTACCCATCTTTTAAATACCTTTAAGGATGGTGACTCAACCACTTCCCTGAGCAGCCTGTTCTAGTGCATGATAACCCTTTTGGTGAAGAAATTGTTCCTGATATCTAAACTGAACAACCCAGGTGCAACTTGAGGCCATTTCCTCTCATCCTATCACTTGTTACTTGGGAGAAATGACCAATACCTGTCTTGTCACAACCTCCTTTCAGGTACTCATAGACAGTGATAAGATCTCCCTTTCACCTCCTTTCCTCTAGGCTAAACAACCCCAGTTCCCTCAGCTGTTCCTCATAAGACTTGTTCTCCAACCCCTTCACCGGATTCATTGCCCTTCTCTGGACGTGTTCCAAGACCTCAATGTCCTCCTTGGAGTGAGGGGTCCAAAACAGAACACAGTTTTCAAGGTGCAGCCTCACCAATGCTGAGTACAGGGGCAGGATAACCTCTCTGGACCTGCTAGCTATGCCATTTCTCATACAGGATGCCATTGGCCCTCTTGGTCACCTGGGCACACTGCTGGTTCATATTCATCCAGCTTGTTAGCCAACACCCCCAGGTCCTTCTCTGCCAGGCAGCTTTCCAGTTGCTCTTCCCTAAGCCTGTAGCACTGCATGGGTTGTTGTATCCCAGGTGCAGGACCCAGCACTTGGCCTTGTTGAACCTCATACTGCTGGTCTCAGCCCATCAATCCAGCCTGTCCAGACCCCTCTGTAGAGCCTCCCTATCCTCAAGATCAACAATTATGCCCAGCTTTTCATCCGCAAACTTACTGAGAGTACACTGAGTTACGGATGGAAGTACAATATACTTCACTTTATCTCAGAAATCCTTTTAGTTTTGTAGTAGCAGAAGACTAGTAACATTTCTGGTAACAAAGTTAGCATCTTACTTTTTATGGATTCACTGCATATGTATAAGCTTTGATGCCTCTTCAAGGAAAACTGGTAACATCTTCTGCTGTTTTCTTCAAGACAGTTGCAACAGTTTTAAAAGACCTGATTAAAGAGCTTGTCTTTAGCATTGTTTCCAACTGTAACTGGAGATTTTCTTATTATATACCCTGCCTAGAAAAAAACAACTTTGTATCTCTTGAGAATGTAAATGGCCCAGAAAACTATATCTAATTCCAGAATCAATGTCGTTGGCCTTTTTGGGCACTCAGTCCACCAAAGTGCTGCTAACAGGTGCTGCTTTGCATCATGTTCTGGTGAAAGGAAGTCCAATAAAAGAGTTCCCATCCCTTCAGAATACAGAATGCAGATACTCAGTGAACACAGACTGAAGATTGAAATAAACTTGAATTTCTAGAGGTATTCTGTCCGTCTCACATCTGGGAGTCATAGCATAAGTAGGATCTTTATTCCTGACCTGCTCTATCACTTAGTTCATTCTAGTTTTTCCACAACTTGAATTTTCTTTCTCCTCTTTCATTTCCCAAAGATGTTCAGTCCCCAAAGTAGTGCTTACCTGATTATTACTATCCTGCTACAGTGGGAACACTTAGAAGGATAACTACTAAAAACATAGGTAAAAGAAGGGCCATGGTATGGCTTGTATGTATCTTCCTATACCAACTAAAGTCAGGAGAAAGACTTACACTGACCTCCCTACATTTTGGTGAGGTTAGAGCATTTTAGCTTGAATTTGGAAAAAAAAGTGGTATCAAATGCAAAGTTAAAAAAACTGTGAAACATAAAGAATTTGTATCCTTGGATTAATTGCTTGGAATTGAACATCTCTATAGAAATATTAGCCGACATGTGGCAAATTCCTTGATTCCATGATTTTTTTTTTCTTTTTTAAAAGAATGAGAATTCCTTATTCCATCTGGCAGAGCACTGAGTGGCAGGCTACTTGCACAGGTACGTACCATCATCTCACAAATTTTATTTTCTTAAATGACACAGTTGTCCTGTACTTTTATTTTTACTCTCAGGGTACCTCTTTCCTCAGACCTATGTCCCTGGTCTTTCTGCTTTGCCAGCTAATGGTTCCATAAATCAGCCTAGGGAATAAAAGGCTGATTTCTGAAAGACAGATTTATGGAAGACAACCAATGATAAATCACTGAGGTTAGTAGGTGTTAGTCATTGAAATTGTTCTTAATGAATGAATCTCACAACAGCAAAAGCAGTGCTCACCAGACAATGAGGGAAGCATCAGGATGGACTCATGCAATGCATTGGAATAGCATGACAGAAAAAAACCCATCATCTAGGATTTCTGTCCTCTGCTCATTCTATAGAATTACAAAGGGTTCACATTTTTCACAACATAAATAAGCAATAGAGAAAAGCAAGAGGTGATAAGGAGTGTTTTCTTCCACATGACACAAATAAAGACCAGATATGTGAGATAGGGTGTAATGAAGGCTGACTTCTCACAGACCTTCATGCACACATAGGTGTTCAGGTCTCTTGCAAGCATCTCTTGGACAGGAGGCAAATTACTGAATCTATGTTTAAGCTATGTCTAGTTCAGCAGGCAGTGTATTTCGAGAAAGAGGGAATCTGGGAGGTGGAAGGTTTGGTGACGAGTATGTGATGTCCACATACTTTTTAAAGGTTTTGCTGAAAACTATATCTAGTCTGATTCTGCACATTCAACAGCCATTAGCAGTTGGAGTGAGGTATCTTCCTGCAGAATTTCTATCAGTCTGCATGCTCTGAGACCATTCCACATTGTGAACTCTGAGGACAGCAGGGGAATTCAGTCTTGCTCCTGATCTAAACTAGAACAATAAGGTCCATAGATGTGTCTACCTTATGTCTAGAGTGTTTGTCTAACTGTATCTTTAGGGCATTCACACCTGTGAGACTACATTCCCAGCCTCCTTCAATTGAAAAGCAAGATATCATTACTAAGGTATTATAACCCAACAGCTCTTACAATTCTTTAGCTACGGTTTTATTGAAACTTATAAAACATAACCATACCTTCATTTCTGTCAAGAGCCTGAATTAGCTGCTGTTGAACTTTGTGAAATTCTTGCTGGTGACTTAAAGCAATTGTAGAACAGCCCCTGGGTAAACTGCTCCTTCATTTGTTTTGAGTTGGATTTTTAAGTTAATTTAATTGTTATTCTGTAGTGATGTTTTGTCTCAGAATAAATGCAGGACCTATTTTGTATTGGCAGGAGCAAAGATTCCTTCTGCTGAGAAGACAGGAGATGGTACAGAGCCAAGTGCAGTTTCTATAGTTCCAGCACTCATCCAACGCCTTCCAACACCAACATCTTGGCAGCTGCTGAAGCAAAGTCTGACCTTAAGCACAGTATCAGTTATTACATTTACTGCTTTCTGCAATAGCATCTTTCTTTCATTTTTGCCATGAGTAGGTGTTTTTTGTATTGTCCTTTTTCTTCTATTACCCCAAGTCTGGCAACAGTCTAATTTCATAGCCAGTATAAATACTACTTATACTTAAGAAAGACTCAGATATTCACCTGTGTGAAACCTACATTTACTCTCTGCTTCATATTTTCTTATCTAACATTGGGGGGGGGGTCCCTTCTGTGCCCATATTTTTACGCCATTACATCATAAGGCATATAACACAATAAAGTACTGCCAGAAAAAAAACATGTCTTTGTCCATGGAATATATCCCTTCTCACTCAGCAATTTCTCTGCTACAATGGGTATGGCTCATATCCTCTAACTGAAAAGCAGATCCCTGGAGGAAAGTGTTTGCTGCTTATGAAAATACACTGTCAGACAAAAATGCATTCATGAGTTTTAATGTTTAACATGATTCCATGATGGCGCCCCATCCATATAACAGGCACTTCTAAACTTGATGATGCTGGGCAATACAGAGAATCAGTTAAACAAATGTTCTTTTTGTTCAGCAAGGTACTCCCTCTACGTTCTACCATTGAGATTTTTCATTGCAGAGTAGGTTTGTTTGAAGTAAAACTGGCAGAGAATTTGTGACGAAATAATTGTTGGTCAGAAACTGCTGATGTGTTTAAATGGAAAAAATATTGCTGAGAAGCATTCATGCTGCTTCTAAAGGACAAGGCTTATCTGGTCAAACTCAGACAGAAAACAGATGTTCACCGACCTTAAAAGAGTTTCAGGCAGGCATGTGGGAGTAAGAAACCAACCAAGATGTTCTTGCTTTGCTTATTTCAGCCCATGGATCTGAACCTCACACTCCCATATACCCAGCAGGCTTTCTGCTCTCTGGACTATTAAGTCATCTTCCCTTGTACTCTCTCCAAACAGATAATGTAGTTGTCTATGTGAATCAGAGTATCTCCAAGAGGAATGACTGAAAGAAACACAGAGATCTACTCAATAATAAGCTTCAGAGATTTGTTTAAAATCTATCATTCCAAGGTTCAAATATCTGTTTCAGTAATAGGCTACAGAATGGTAAACAGATTGAGTGAAATGTAGACAGAAAAAAAGACAGAAGTTCAAATCCTCTGACATGTTCAGACAGAACAGATCCTTTAATGAGATCTAGATTTCTAGTGTGTCAGCTCTTGAGATATTAAATATTATATGATAGATAGGACTGCTTTTTTTTTACTAACAACTTTGAAATGTCCTAATATATTTTAAAGTATAATAGCCACATACACCAAAACATCAAATCTGCACAAAAAATCAGAAGGGGAAATGGAAATTATTTTTTCACTGAGTGCTTGCTTAACACAACTTTCTGTGCACAGGAGTGGGAAAATTGGCTATGTTTTGTACTCATATGATCCTTTAAGATGTCATATTTGTTTTAAAAAGTTAATAATTTCATAATCATGTATTCCTTCAGGTAGGCATTATCCTAATTTTGAAGATGAGAAAAACGTGGTATGGAGGTAATAAGTTCTCCTTATCAAACAAAGTCATTGGCAAAATTGCAAAGAGAACATAAATATATAGCCCTCAGCCTTAACTATGACATTATCCTTTTCCCTAAAGTGTTCTCCCTTGTAAAAGTATCAGAGTTGAAGGGAAAGATGCTCTTTCATCTCATCTATACTTCTGAGGTTCCTCTTTTTCTCCTGTTCCATCAAAATGGTTGAAGTTCTGTCTGTGGCACAAGGGAGATATACCCAGATCATCCAGTCCTTGGTATGTAAACTCTACCCCCTAGTTAAAGGAGTTTGAAGTGTTTTGGTCTTGGATCTCCTTTCTGAATGTAAAATAGACTCTGCTGTACATTTGCAAAATTGGGGTGTTTGGGTTTTTTTAATCACAACATTTTCATTACAGTATCACACTTCAGCAAACTATTTGAATTAAGTATCCTTTTTTCTGATGAAAACACATTTTGCTGAGAAATTTCTAAGCACTTGACTTTCAGAATAAGTTCATAACCTGGACCTAAAATCGTGAATTTCTTCATGAGACATATTTCATCCTCTCATAGATTTGATCTGCCAAATAAAAAAACGAATGGGAATAATATTAGAAATAACAGAGGTTTATCATTTGTGTTTTGTTAGGAAAGCATATTTACTCACAGTGAAAATCTGCTAAGAACTTTCTTTTGACTACAGTGACATCTATTGGTATTCAGAAAACTTTTTAAACATGAAGTAAGAATAAACATGTCAAAATGACACTGGGTATTGGGTCTAGCAGCTTGGCATTTATTTCTAAGTGGGGGAGCAGGAAAAAAGTAGATTTTTCAGTTCACTCATGTATCCTCCCAGGGACTTCGAACTTGCTGTTGTTTCTTGATTTAAGAATAAAAGGGAGAGAGCACAAGTTCAACAGTGTTATAACCAGCAAAGAAACTATATCACTTGATACATGGGGAGCAGATTGTTGCTCACTTTCTACCCTGGAGTGAATTAAAAGAAAGGAGAAGAATGCACTGGAGCACTGGGTTCAAGAATGCAGAGAGACCTATGGAAACAGCAGTGCTGGCAGGGGTGGCAGCAGGTTAATGCTCAGAGCTGTCAGGCATCTCCATACATGAGGCTCTGAAGTGAAACACAAAAACAGTGAAACTAGAACACACAGTGAAGTTATGAAACTGAAATCCCACACAGATCACCCTTAAACATCTACACCCCATCTCCTGTTCTTTGCATGGTACACTTTCAATTACTGCTTCCCCCTCCAGACAATTGGATCCTTGACAGCAGTGGGGATGTCTACATCTTCCTGCTCTTTGCTAACCCAGTCCTTGTTCAACTATCTTTCAATTAGATAGTGGGTCCTTAAGAGAACACTACACATAAGTGAACGATTTTAAGAAGATACTCAGATATGTACTTTTAACTGTAAAATCTCTCCTACCATGTTTTGTTCATACTAAATGTAGCTGTAAATTCATAAGACAAAGCATATCATTTATATTATACATATGAAGCACTACAAAACATGCCACTGAAGCAATGCAATGCATAGTAGTACAATCAAAAGTTATTTATATATAAGGATTTCTCCTAGTTTAACTTCTCAAGAAAAAGCGTTGTGGTAAATGGAGTTAATTCCACCTGGAGGTTGGTCAAAAGTGGTGTTCCCCAGGGCTCAGTGCTGCGTCCAGCCCTGTTCAGTGTCTTTATCAATGACCTGCATGAAGGCATTAGGTGCACCCTTAGCAAGTTTGCAGATGACACTAAGCTGGGAGGAAGTGTTGATCTGCTGGATGGTAGGGAGGCTCTGCAAAGGGATCTGAACAGGCTGGACTGCTGACCTGATAGCAGCAGTATGAGATGCAACAAGGCCAAGCGCTGGGTCCTGCACCTGGAACACAACAACTCATGCAGTGCTACAGGCTTGAGGAAGAGCAACTGGAAAGCAGCCTGGCAGAGAGGGACCTGAGGGTTTTGGCTGACAGCTGGATGAATATGAGCCAGCAGTGTGCCCAGGTGGCTAAGAGGGCCAATGGCATCTTGGCTTGTATTAGAAACAGTGTGACCAGTAGGTCCAGGGAAGTTATTCTCCCTCTGTACTCAGCACTAGTGAGACTGCTCCTTGAAAACTGTGTTCATTTCTGGGCCCCTCACCACAAGAAGGATGTTGAGGCTCTGGAGCGAGTCCAAAGAAGACAGGCAGACTTGGTGCTCAGGGACATGGTGTAGTGGTTGATTGGAATGGTTGGATTCAGTGATCCTGGAGGTCTTTTCCAACCTGGTGATTCTATGATTCTATGAAATCAAAAACCTAATATGGTTTAATTGCACTCTATTTAGCAATATGCACAATGGAGAAAATATTCCAAAATGTATCCTTTTCTTAATAATACCAAATAAAAGCATACAAGCATTTTGAAAATAAGTTCCAAAATATATTCAGATATCAAACATTTAATACATCTTTCTGAAGTGACTGAGGAATGTATCAAGAAACATTGTCCAGTGAAAATACTTCAATGCTAGTCAATGTCAGAAAGCTGCATTATCTAATGCATTAAATTATTCTGCTCCTTTCTTGCTTTTCAGTTGATATCAAGATGATGTATTCTGATAAGAGTAGCGAGCAATCTCTCTGGACTTTGCGACCTTCCACATTATCTATGAATCTATCCTGTAGCCATTTGGAGAAGCACTGGAAGAAAATGAGTTTTGAGTCATATTGAAAAATGCATGTCACAAATATTGAAATTAAATGCAAAGGGAAATGACAAGGACTGGAAATATGAGCTGCCAAACAAGCAACAGATAGTGAAACAAGGTGAATTCTGGAAATGGCAAATAATATGAGTAGACAAATGCTGGGAAGAAAATACAATAAAATAAGAGAACGAAAACAAATACAAAACTAACAACATCAGTGATTCTAAGGAATTTTGAAAGGGTAAGACAAAATATTGAAACAAGAAAAGCTCTAAGGAAGATAACAAATTGAACAACACAAAATAAGGGACCACAAGGTTCACCTAAAGGCTTGATCAGAAGCATCAGAGTAGTCATTGATGGACTCATTGGCTCTGTCCATTATTTGTTGTTTAACTTCAATATACTGTAGTATGACTCTAATCAATTTGTATCCTAGCATCTGAGTACCTGTAAATACTGTGTTTAGGATTGTGGAAGATTCTTAAAATCTTTGGTCATTGTTTTAAATGTGGTCATCCAGACTTTGATTTACACCTTACTCCTTATGACTTGCAAAAACTACACTTTTTATGCTAGGCAGAAATTTCTCCAAGTTCATTTATTGATTCTAAGGAAAAAGAAAGAAGAGAGCATGAAAATAAAGATGAAAGGCCACAGTCTTATTTGAGATATATGAATCTAGTTAGATGGGCTCCTGATTGATATTACTTTGGAAACTCACCTTGAGGCCTGTCACTGCAAGAGAATGTCTAAGAAATAGAATCAAAGAATCACCAGGTTGGAAAAGACTTGTTGGATCATTGAGTCCAACCATTCCTATCTGCCACTAAATCATGTCCCTGAGCACCTCATCTACCCATCTTTTAAATGCATCAATACATCAACATAAGAATATTGCTTGGAGATCTTAAGGAAAAAGTAAAAATAAATTTTCCCAAATCTCATGGTCATGCTGACTTCACTACAACTAATAATAGGATTTAATTGAAAATGAAACTTCTATCCATTAAATAAAACTTGGTGGCATTGTTGAATCCAGTTGATTTTAGAGGGCACTTATGAAGCATTCTGAGAACAAGGACTTTCCATCTTAATATTGCAGTCATATATCTAAGTAACTTTATGCATAGCGTAAAACAAAAAGAACTGTACAGGTGTCTAATGGAACAAGACTGGGAATTGGAAATTCAAATTTTTCCTCACTTGTATTAAAACTGTTACATATTTTCAAAGGACCTTCAAGTGAAGACCATCATCTAAATTAAACATTCATCCAAAATACTGAAATATAGATAAGCATCAGCTCCCAGTGGAAATGTCCTTTTACTCTGTTTTACACCGAAATTTAGTTTCTTGTCAATACGAGATATATTTATCAGGAAATTTACCTTACTAGTTTTTCTGAGACTTTTTTTAAAAAAATGCAGATTGAGGGGTAGAGGGCTAAATATAGCATATTAAATGTTTCATATCAACAACAACTTTCGAATAAAACAAAAAAATTTTTAAAAAAAGGTTTTGAACCTGGAGTCACTTTTAGTAGAGAAATATCATGACTGATTCCATATTGATATTGATGGCAAATAGGTCTCAACCAGAAAAGCAGAGAGGATGAGATTCCAAATTTTTCTTCAATTAAGTTTTTGAGCCTATTTAAAAAAGACTAGAGAACAAACTCGGAATAAACTTTAATGTAAAGATAGAAAAAGGTGAAAATATTGAGTTACACCAACTGTAATTTAATAAACTGGTTTAGAGTGTAAAAAAAAAAAACAGAGAGAAAAATAGTTCAAAAAATAATGGCTACTTCTGATATAAGAGATGTCTTATTTTTAGAAGTAGTATCAGTTAAAAATGTGATTCTCTGTACACTAGAAAGGACAGAAGACATTAAATGAAACATCTTCAAAGTAACAAAGAAATAACGATTTGCTTTTCCCCACATGACTAGCTGTTATAATGTAACCCTCTTAAAACATAAGCACAAACACTTGACAGCCTTGGCACTAATTAACATCATATCTATAGGTTCTAAGGAGCAATACAGTTAGACGCTTATACCTCTATAGAGTAGAGATAAAAGTATTCACTTTATTTGACATTAAGTTCATAGCTATACAGTCAAACATATTCTAACTCATCTTGTGGGCTATTTTTCTGAATCACACACAGGGTGAAACAATGTACAAAACAACCCACAAAGCTTCTCAGGTTGGAGCTTTGGATGTAAGCTTAAAGCCAAATTTTGATACTATAAAATCATCAGGAGAAAGCCTTTGTTATGAATAGAGATTTTATTTTGCTGTGAAGGGAAATCTAACCTCTTTACATGATCAAACACTTTTTGGTCTCTCAGAAAATAATAAAATTATGTAGTATGGGCAGTGTCCCCATATTGTAGTTTTTTTATCAACAATGGTAAACTTTAATCTATTTCTATTATTATTGTCTTTAAAATCACGTCACACTTACGGTTTCCAGAAAGGTAGACTCAGCATCTGTGATTTTACTCAAAATGACACTCGCAATGTTCAGAGAATTCTGCTGTTTTATTGACATGTAGGATAAAGAACCCCTGGGTAAATGGGTTGAAGCAGAAAAGGTCCTACCAGCTGCATCCCTGCTTATGTGAAGTTGCTGTAAGACAACCACAGTGGTTATACAAGTTTTGTAGGAGGAGGTAGTACAAGAATAATGGAGGCAGAGCTGCAGAACACAGACATTAACACTTGTACTCTACTGCAATATTCAGCTCTGCCTGAATTTCAAAAGGTCTTTTGGCTTCTAAACTTAAAGCATTTATCTTTTTCATGCATCTGAAGAGGCAGAGCACAGATTTTTACCAGGTGCCTCTTTCCAAGATACGTGTTTAATCACAGTACTAAGTACCTTTCCCGTGGTGGCTGTTCTTGTTTTGCAAGTCTTTGTGGCTCCCAAGCTGTTCTACCAGTGATCAAGTAAGACAGAAAAAGCAGGAAAAAAAATCAACCCCACTCTTCAGGGTATGCTTCCTTTGGCAAAGGCAACACCAGCTTTCTCATACAAGCTTTGGCACTAAGGGGAAAAAAAAGGAGAGAACCATTTTTCCCACAGCTAAATAAGGTTCCCAGGTGCTCAAGCTGTGCTGAGAGAGAACAGAATGTGCTGACAAGCAACTAGTCTTCAAGATTTCATGCATTTTCTGAACAGGCCATAAAAGAAATATCTAACTCAGGGAAACCTCTCTACATCTGAAATTTCTTTACCCTTCATAGCCCACGCTTCTTTGGGGTTTTAGGCAATCATACCTAAATGGCTCTGTCTTATAAGCACTTGCTCTGCAGGTCTGCAGGGTTTCACCTACATGAGTACACTGAAAGAGATTTCTTTTAATCTATTTCTTGGCCCCTCTGCACCGGTCTGAAGTTAGGAAATACAGAATATGATCCAAGTTAGGCAAATGCTGCATTCATCATCATTCACTTTGATTTTCCTTTCATAATAAAAATACTAATCAGACAGCTCACTAGAAAAGAATTAATATCTAAGCAATTATTTTAAGATACTTTTCACATCTTCTAAGCACAAATACAATTATTAATAGCAATTTTTGCCAAATAATTGTCTAAGCTGATCATCTGTCAAGCAGCTCTATCAAAAAGTCATGTGTTCTCTATCACTGTAAGACATGCATGAAAAACTGCATCAAATAAAGAACTCTATGAAAATACTCAAAGATCTCTTGAAATGTGCTTGTGCATTAGGGATAATCACTAAAAATATACTGATACATAAAAACATCAATCCATGGATTTATAATATAGATGGCATCTCAAATTAGTTAGTCTATATTTTATACGGATTCTATGAAAAATAAGAAACATATCACAATATTTGGTTACGTTTATATTCTGCAAGTACTTGAGGAACACGCTGAAGAAAGATATAACCCCAAGACTGTTTTAATAAAGCTGATTACTTATACAGTTGTTTGAAAAGAGATGTCATGCTGCTTATCTGAAATGGCACACTCACATTCTCACTAATACCAAAATGCAGCTAAAGAGCCTTTTTTCAAGTGTGAATTTGAATGACAATAGTGACATCGAGTGGTCATCGTTGTTAATTGCTGCTGTGTATTGCCAAGAAACCCCTGCTATAATGGTAATGCCGAAGTGTAGACTTTAGAAAGTATACAGTGCTATGTAAACTAGCAGTGTTTGTACAGCAAATTGAGAGGTGAATTCATTACAAATTGTCGATGTGCAGTTTAAATCCACAGTCAAGCATGCCCAGAGAAGAGCAATAAAGCTGATGAAGGGGCTGAAGAATAAGTCTTACAAGGTGTGGCTGAGGGAATTGGGATTTTTTATTCTTGAGAAGAGGAGGCTGAGAGGAGACCTCATTGCTTTCTACAACTACCTGAAAGGAGGTTGTAGAGAGGAGGGAGCTGGCCTCTTCTCCCAAGTGACAGGGGACAGGACAAGAGGGAATGGTCTGAAGCTGCACCAGAGGAGGTTTGGCCTGGATATCAGGAAAAAAAAATTTCACAGAAACCTTTAAAAGGTTGGCATCAAACCGTGCAAGCATTCACACATGTTCATGACACCAGGCGTGTGACCAGCACCAAATTACGTGATTAAATTCTGTCTCCAAAATTGCTTCCCCACCACTTGGACCTGGCACTTGCTCTGGCTCCACTCAGCCTCTGTGCTGACAGGTGACCAACCCCATGTGCCCTTTCCTTGAATACTTCTTATCTGCGCAGTTTCTCTGTGCAGACCAAATGGGTGCCAGAGCCCATCTCCCAACTGGTCTTTTTTAAACCTTTTGATTTTCTAGAATGCAGGCCCTCTGGAGAGCAGCAGAGTTGTTCCCAGATGACAGATGCTAATTACAAATACAAACAGGAAGAGAGGGCCGTGTGTTTATGCCTCAAAACTGAGGAAATTGTTAATAGGGTTGATTCGTTTTGGCTTACTATAAATTCCTCAAGGCATAAGTTCTGTTGCTAAAAAACACAGACCTTCAGCAGAACGCTCATCAGGAATTACCTGCTCCTAAATGAAGAAAAATTAATTGCACTTAGTAACAAAACTATTAAGGCTTGGATTTTCAGTAAATGGGGTTCAATGTTCTAGTCAACAAATATCAACGAGGCTTTATTTCTCTCTTTAAACAGGAAAAAAAAGTTGCCATAACCATTTTCTCACACAAGAAAAATGACATTTCATTAAATACAAGAGTATTGATTGGAGATGGCTCATAATCACAGAATTTGAGCAAGATGTGATTTTGTTCAAGCCTGAAGGCTTTCAAAACTAGAACTGGTAATCGGGGCTGTTGCTTCTACAGAAAATTCAGTCTTGTGGTGTACTAAATACGCTCCATTTCTACAACTCTTAGCTCCTCATTTCACTTACAGATAGGCTGCACCTTAATTCGATTTCAAGACACATAGGTATCATAGAATAAACACACCTATTTTTTACCCTTACTAAAGTGCCACCACAAAACACCAAAAAAATCAAATGCAAGTGTTTTAAGATTTCCAGTCCTGACTTGGCCACCTGGTTCTATGCATCTATTTGGCTACCTAAACCTCTCCTTGCAGTCCTGCAGTAAAGTAACGAATGTTATCCTTTATGGCTCTGTCACGGTTAACAGCTTGACAGCAATTTTGAAAGAACGTTAGTTATTCAAGCTACAGGACAGAGCCCCTCAGATTATGTACTTTTAGGAACTGTAAATGCAGAGCTGGGAGATTTTTGACACTAGGTGGTGCTTTGCATCAAACGTGCCACATTTGTGTAACTGTTTACATTTAAGAGGAGGAAAAAAGAGGAGAAAAATAATTTTTGCTCTAATGCACTGCTGGAAGTAAATTTTTCAGCTTGTTGTCAGCTGAAATCATTTTGTGGGAAACACCGAGACCATCAGCATTTTAGACTGAAAATCAAAATAAAGGTTAAAACCTAGAAGCAGGGGAAGGGGAAGTTGGTTTAGTGTTTGATGGGAATGGTTGGACTCGATGATCTGATGGGTCTCTTCCAACCCGGTGATTCTGTGATTCTGTGAAAGTTGAAGCAGTTGAGGAAATACCTCATCCTAGAAGTTAACATAGCAGACCCATCTGTGCTAGTAAATTCAGAGGTGGCAGGGAATGCTTCCAGATCCTGGTACTTGATCTTCTGCTAGAAGAATGTTCTGTTAGAAAAATGCTAGAATAATCCTTTTTGGCTCATGAGAAATACCACTCTCCTAAACAATGCCCCTGTTTTTTGATAGGAATGGTTGGACTCAATGATCCGGTGGGTCTCTCCCAACCTGGTGATTCTGTGATTCTGTGATTCTGTTTCAGGAGTTAGAGCCAGGAACTATACTTTAACAGATATTTCTGATGCAGATTCTCTGTTTTGGATGGATGACAGTTATCCCATGCCAGTTGGCCTCATTGCTAAGAAATGTTCCAGTGCATGCTTATTAGCATGGATTCAGCACAAAGAAACCTGGGTTCCATGTGGCCCCAGAGAATTGAAGACAGCACATGGTGAGAAAGGTACAGAAAAGTACTATGGTGTTATTATGTCCAAGCAGAATCCATCAAAGTATCACCTTCTTTCCCTTTCTCCTTCCCCAGAGAGCTTCTGTCACTGCATTACTTGCACACAGAAAGCTTCAACACATTCATGCAAAGCAGGTGACTAGGAAGAGGACTGGCATCATAAAATTGCCCGTGCCCCACAAAGCAGAGCAAAAAGAGAAAAGAGGAAGCTCCATGAAAGCAGCAAATAAACATCAAAATTATTCAAGTGTGGGGTGGCTGTGTTAAACTGCCAGTGTTAAAGGAAGAATTTATCTTCAAGCGAGTGTCGGAGTTTATCCTGACGTTATACTTAAAATACGTCATCACCACATGGGCATCACCACAGTTGTAGCACAAGATGGAAATAAAATACCAGTTGACTTGGAAGAATTGTACTCCCAAGCATTCCTTCCTTTCCTCCAAATGGCTAGAAGAGCTCCTGGCAGCTCTGTCACTTGATTATCTCAGCTAAGTAGCATGGACACGTTGCAACACCTGGATACAAGTACTTTCATGCAGATTTCTTAATGTAAAATTGTGTAAACAGTCATTTAAAGAAACAGGTAATAATTCCCAGAATAATTCAGACGTTCATGAATGGTCCAGCTAGTCTGTGGCAAACACAGAGAAGGAGGTGTTGATTAAGACTGGTAGGAGAATATACAGATGCTGGTTTCCACTTTGCTTCTCTGTTGTAGTCTTCATTATCAATAGATTTGAGCAACTGTATCATCATACTTCCAGGGTGGTGGCAAGCAAAACCAGATCTCAGCCAGAATCCAAACACCTGATGGACTTAGGGTTTTTTTGGAAAATACCTGGACTGGAAATGATTTTTCACTGATAAGAGCAAGCTGAATTTAAGAGCTTACCAACAAATTCCTTCATTCCGGGTATGTGGATAGCACAAAATGTTCAGACAAAATACGCCTCTTTTTATTTAGAATATTGAACAGGCTCTGTGATGTTTAAGTGCAACAGACAAAAATGTAGTAAAGTTGTATGAGAGGTGTAACAGTTAAATACATACATCCACGTTCTGAGTATTGCCATGCCTTTATATCACTACATATGATCACATAAATAGTTTTATCTAGGTGATACACATTAGAGCATTTAAGATGAGCTTTTTCCTGTCTCCAGGCTAGTCATATACAGTAAATCTTGATAATGGAGTCAAACGTTTGCAGGAAGTTAAATTAGTGATCTGAAAAACGTTCAATTAATTTTTATAAGACATAGCCACTTCCTCCATTTGGTTTTAACCACTTACCACTTGCTTTTTTACTACCTTGCTAAAAAGATGGCAGCTTGTTATACAATCCTCTACAGGTGTTGTGGGCAAGATAATAATTCCATTTTGCTGGGCCTGCTATTTTTAATTCTGCCATAAAAACAATCCTACTTACCCAACACCTTTAAATATCAACAAAAAGATGAAAGGGAAAAAAGGAGTCAAAAAAACAAAAAATAACCCCAAGGAATGGCCTAGACAGAGCCAAAGTAAAGCTGTGAGGAAGGACAGATGGTGATCATCACAGCCCTGGTGCCATAGTTTGGTTGAGCTATTGGTAGCTGTCCTCTCTGAATATTGTGTCACTTTGTATCAGAAGCACAGCACTAGAAGAGGAGGCAGCTGAGGACAGAGAATATGATGCATAGGTAGAAGTCTTCCCAGTTCTTTTCTAGATGGCTCACAGCTATGTGACACACCCAGGCTGAGATCCATCCTCAATCCCAAGTGTTTGATACAGTTAACTGGTTTTGATAGTCTTCCCACTACTGAGATCAGACAAGATCATTCAATTGCTGCCCCTGATTTTCAGTGTAATTCCCACTGTTCTATTAAACCCAGATACATTTACCTAACAAATGACTAAAAATGCTATACCTAAGCCATATAGGCAATACAACTTACATTTTCACAGCCGAGAACAAACCAGAAAGTTAATCTATCTAAAAAGCTGGTGCACAAAGAAAAATGTACTGAAAGGGAAGTATTTGAAACCACAACAAATTGACTTATTTAGAGACAAAATTACCCCTCTGGCTAGGATCAAATCACTTTTTAATACCGCATCATGAAACTATAGGTTTTTTTAATATGAGCATCTTGCCTTAACAAATAGATCCATGCAGCTTCCTGCGCTGTTGTGGAAACACAGTTAATACAGTAACTTTTAAAACCAACACAACTGGAATTGGTGTTTAATGTCCATGAAAATCATAGAATCATAGAACAAACAGGTTGGAAGAGACCCACCGGATCATCGAGTCCAACCGTTCCTATCAAACACTAAACTATGCACCTCAGCACCTTGTCCACCCATCCCTTAAACATCTCCAGGGAAGGTGAATCAACCACCTCCCTGGGTAGCCTGTTACAGTGCCCAATGACCCTTGCTGTGAAAAATGTTTTCCTAATGTCTAGCCTAAATCTCCCCTGGCGGAGCTTGAGGCCATTTCCTCTTGTCCTGTCCCCTGTCACTTGGGAGAAGAGGCCATAAACCTCATCCCATTGGACTCTGCCCAGTGGTCCAGCCTGTNAGCAGAATGCTGTGAGAAACTGTGTCAAAGGCTTTGCTGAAGTCCAGGAAGACCACATCCACAGCCTTGCCCTCATCCAGCAGCCGAGTCACTTTGTCATAGAAGGCGATCAGGTTAGTTTGGCAAGACCTGCCTTTTCTGAACCCTTGTTGACTGGGCCTGAACACCCAGTTCTCTTGCATGTGCTTAATGATAGCACTCAAGATCACCTGTTCCATGAAGGCACTAAAATTCTCCTGGGTGCAGGCACAACATTGCAATAAATTACTTCAGAAAAAAAAATTAGTCTATTAGAAAAGACATGCATGTAGTGTGCATGTATAGAGCACTATAAAAGGGAAAAGGGTCATCCACATCTATACACTGGAGGTCTGTCTCTCAGGTAGCAATGATTCCACTGATACACACCTACCAGAACAAAAAAAAGACAAACAAAAAAAC
>WAAB01007261.1:15787-34430 GCA_013389865.1 Piaya cayana | reverse complement strand
AAATACAGGGAGGCATGGCAAGTAGATTACAACACCAGGGGCAGGGGTGGGGGGGGTGGGGTGGTGCGGACCGGAAGAGCCAACTTCAGGTGAAGCCATGTGGTTATAATGCCCGCTGTGACAAAATGTTTGAGGCAAAAAGCATTCAGGCTACCCTGACATGACTGTTGGATTTTGATGCTTGAATTGTATCATAAGCCCCCAAACCAAGAATTTAGAAATCTTTATCCAGCAGTAGAATCATAGAATCATAGAATCACCAGGTTGGAAAAGACCCATTGGATCATCGAGTTCAACCATTCCTATCAAATACTAAACCATGGCCCTCAGGGCTTCGTCCACTTGTCCCTTAGACACCTCCAGGGAAGGTGAATCAACCACCTCCCTGAGCAGCCTGTCAAATTCCAGGGTCATAAAATCCATATTTGACATTAAACTGGAGACAACAACATTTCTTCTTGTTGACATGTCTGGAATTGCAATACTCTTGCCTGTACAGAGCAAAACAGTATCCAACCTAAGTACCTTGAAGTGACTCGTCCCTGGTACTGATACTCTGGTATGTTGGTCTGAACCAGCATTCAGACAATCACCTGCCTCTTCCTTATAGCCTTCTCCTGGACAGTGGGGAGAAAAATAGAACGACAGTGAAAAGTCTTTTCATCAACAAAATGACAATTTAATAAGAAAAGGAAAAGTTGCACTTTCAACTAAAGCAAAAGGAGAAATTCACAGAATCACAGAATCACTAGCTTGGAAAAGACCTCCAGCATCGCGTCCAATCATTCCTCTCACCCACTAAAACATGTCCCTGAGCACCTCATCCACTTGTCTTTTAAATACCTTCAGGGATGGTGACTCAATCACCTCCCTGGGCAACATCTGCCAGTATCCCAAGACCCTTTCTGTGATTCTTTTCTCACATCCAACCTAAACCTCCACTGGTGGAGCTTGAGGCCATTCCCTCTTGTCCTGTCCCCTGACACTTGGGAGAAGAGGACAGCTCCCTCCTCTCTATAACCTCCTCTCAGGTAGTTATAGAGAGCAATGAGGTCTCCTCTCAGCCTCCTCTTCTCCAGGCTAAACAACCCCAGCTCTCTCAGTCATTCCTCATAAGACTTGTTCTCCAGCCTCGTCACCAACTTTGTTGCTCTTCTCTGGACTTGCTCCAGAGCCTCAACATGCTTCTTGTGGTGAGGGGCCCAGAACTGCACACAGGATACAAGGAGCGGTCTCACCAGTGTCAAGTACAGAGGGAAAATAACCTCCCTTGACCTGCTGGTCACACCGTTTCTGATACAAGCCAAGATGCCATTGGCCTTCTTGGCCACCTGGGCACACTGCTGACTCATGCTCAGTCAGCTGTCGACCAACACCCCCAGGTCCTTCTCCTCCAGGCAGTTTTCTTGACAGACTTCTAGCCTGTAGCACTGCTTGGGGTTGTTGTGGCCCAAGTGCAGGACCCGGCATTTGACCTTGATAAACCTCATGCCACTGGTCTCAGCCCAGTGGTCCAGCCTATCTAGATTCCTTTGGAGAGCCTCACAATGCTCCAGTAGATCAATACTACCTCCCAGCTTAGTGCCGTCTGCAGATTTACTAAGGATGCACTCGATGCCTTCATCCAGGTCATTGATAAAGATGTTGAACAGGACTGGGCCCAGCACTGAGCCCTAGGAAGCCCCACTTGCAACCGTCCTTTTGGCCACCTGGGCACACTGTTGGCTTATGTTCAGTCATCTGTCAATCAAGACCCCCAGGTTCTTCTTCTCTTGGCAGCTTTCTTGCCACTCTTCCCCTAGTCTGGAACACTGTATAGGGGTGTTGTGCCTCACAATTTCCCATAAACAGGTAGATGTCTAGCCACTTCCTTGAAAGCAGGGCCTCAGCATTAGTAACTATTACTTGAAAAGACAGATGCTATGACTCTGAATGTCCTCCCTTCCTTCTCCTTTCCCTCAGACTTTATTGGCAAACATGACATCACATGTTGTGGAACACCTCTGTGGTCAGTTAGAGTCAGCTGTGCTCCCTCCAGGCCTCTTGCTCAACCCACTTTTTCAAGAAAATGAGGAGAGAAAGAATTGATGCTGTGTGGGCCCTTTAAGAAAAAGGCAAAAGCCACAAATATAAAGCACAGCACTACACAGCTATGAATAAAGTAAATTTCTTAACTTCATTCCAGCCAGACTCAGTACAGAGGCTTGAAACCATGACCCACAGCAATTAGGTTGTAACAAGATTCAGCTTTGTCTTACATTATTTTAAGCATGGCTAGTAATGGTGATGAGGTCTAGCATTTAACACATCCAGCTTAGTCATGAAGAAGAATCTAATGTTTTAAAAGCATGGAATAAAATATAGTGTCTTCAAATTAATCCTTAATTACCCCATGAAGACAGAATTGTGCAAAGCAATTTCTTGCACATCCTCTCTGTTTCGGTCCAGTTTCTCAGACAACCAAGTTCCATCTCCAACCTGTGTACAATACTCTAGTGCCTGACACTTTTACTGGGAAGTATGAACTTTTTTAAGCAGTATGGAAGGGAATTGAAACTCTTTCTCCTCTGCTGTGGGAATACTTAAAAATATTTTCTTGGTTTGCATTTGAAGCATAGATTAAATTACTGATAGAAGGTAAAAATAATAAACCTAGGACATTCCGTTTTTACTCAGGGCCAAGTACCTTAGAAGTACATATAAAAGAGGAAGGACAGACTTTTGAATATTTTGGTGGCCCACCTCTGGATCATCTCCAACATACCCATGTCTTTCTCTCAGCACAAGACTATATCTAAAAGCAGTTTTCTCTGTCTTAGATTTTGGTTCCTTAGTTTTACTCAGAATATATTTTGAAAGAGAATTTTTTTTTAAAGGGATTTGATTTAATCTGTATTTTCACTTTTTTCTTCAACCTTAGTTGAACACCTCTACCCATTGTTTCTTTTATACAATTAAAGATTTATAATCAGCATTTTCCAGGTGCTTTTTATTCAGTTATTTTGGCTATTTTGTAAACCAATTAACTGCTTCATTAGGATTTGAAATCAGGATGATGGGAACAAAACCGTTCAAAATAATGGCTAAAGATTAGAAGCTAAAGGAACATTACTCACATAATGCTGCATGAAAGTGGGAATCAAGGCTTTTTATATTTGGTTTCATCCCATTCTTAGCAGTCATTGGAATAGAACTGATAAGAAACTGGATAAATTCTCTTTATATTGCATAAAGTAAAGATTTTGGAGGAGAAGCAAAATGGAAAAGGTGGAAAGTGGAATCTAGTGCTTTCAAAGGTATCTCAGAATTACTTTTTTTAACATGTAATTCAAACAGTCTAAAATGCATGTAATATTTTCAATGTTGCAGTTGCATTTATTTTAATTAGGATCTTTTTGTAGAAAATTTTGAATTCATTTATAAGACCATAAAATTCTGAAAAGAAAAAGTTGGATAAAGTGTTCTTTCAGGTGATTTGTCATCTCAATATCAGACAGTTTAATAACAAGTTTATGAACCTCACTATTGGCAAAATCTTTTGATTCAGACAAAGGAATATATTTCCTGAATGACTTTTAAGTTTTTTGAAATCTATAAGAATCATAACGGACTATAAAAATATTTTCCTTGCCAGTCTTAATAAGTTGAGAACTCATAACTTGCATTTCTGAAACAGAAACATTTGAATTACATGTGTCAGCAGTGTATGTAGAAGTCCTAACACATTGCATGGAAAAATCTTGAACTAATTAACTTGTTTTGATAAAAGAGAATGTTTTCAGATTGAAAGATGAGATTATCAAAAAAGCAATTTGGTCATTGTAAAAACCCAACCAATTTCTTATTTATTTCATGTCATGTTCTAGTTCTTGTAATAGTAGTGACTGATAGAAAATTGTTTATAAAATTATGCCATTTTTCTTGTCAGACTTCTGTGAGTGTGTATTTGTACTCCAAATTTTGCGCTCATTTACTATATTGGCACACGGTGACAAGATGTGAAATCTTTGGATGCAAGTTAAATGTTCAGTTGTGTATTTACCATTCTGAAAATCTATTCTTAGTGTCATTGTATAAAGTGAGATTGTTACAATGCAAAAAAACTTGTGTATATACAGTCTGCAATGACAAAATTAGATAGACATCTAGTTTTGGCACCTGATAAGCACTGTATTTAAATTCTGAAGTTACTTTTTACTTTAGACATTTTATATTGCATACTGCTGAGAAACATTTAAATATCATATTTATTTGCTGTTTGCAAGCATAGCAATATTTAAGATAAACAGTCTTTTTAATATGCATTTGAGTAGCTTCTAAGTTGTAAATATGACTAGCTCTTGATTAATTGTGGCAGTGCTGAAAGCAATTAGCTTTTTCTCTTCTGATGTCCCTTTTGGTAAATTATGTCACAGACTATCTGTAGTACAGTTGCACCTGCAAAGCCGTGAGGCCACAAGACACTATCTCTGACTTACTTTCTTAGGACCTTGTTCTGAACTCTTGTATTTGATAAGTCTTCACTTCTGGCTCAGCAGTGTTGGTTTGATTGTATAGCTGACCTGGGTGCAGTCCAGCTGGGGCAAGCACTGCCAGTCCTCTGCTTTTGCCATGAAGATCCTACTCCTGCTGTGTCCAGCAAGCAGAGAATGAACCTGCTGCTCCTTTAGGTACTCAGGCTGTCACACTGTTACAAGTTGCCTTGTCCACATGGCTGATCAGAAAGAAATAGCGTGGATGCTGATGGTGAACTCAAACTATTCTATGATTCTGCGACTCGACTCTGGTCAAATCATACCCTTCACCTTTAGATACCTGCTAGGATGCATTTTCCACTTTGTGTCCCTGTGGGCACCCACCTTGGTACACAGCCACCTCCTGCCACGTTCATTTAGAACACACATGCTGGGAAAACCCCAGCTCCCTTTGACTCCCTTCTCATACTCTTATCTGGGAATACATCATAACCCCTAAGAACCAGTGTTTCCTAGACCATTATAAGTACATGGTCCTTACTGCTAATTTGCTTTCTATGAATCAAGATCTTTAGCCCAGCTGCTGACTAGGATGGGATCAAATCTTGTCACCATTTCATCATTTGCCCTAGAAGCATTTCAGGTGAAATGGGGCAAGATCAATCCTGTTCTCTTCTGTAAAGCAGATATTTTGGTGTATGAAGGTACAGGATGGAGAGAAACTTAAGGAGAAATAAGAACACTATATTCTTGTTTGGAATTCCATGTGTAGTAAGTTATCATAATATTATTAATAGAATAATGACATGGCTAAATGTAATGGTGTAACACTAAGAGCTAGCACAATCCATCTTAATAATTGTAAAAAATTGCTGTTTTTTTCTCATGTCTGAAAAGACTGAAGTATATATGCGAAGCTAATCCTGACTAGATCTGACAAAATTCAGAGTATTATGGCAGGAAATATAAAGACAAGGCCTAGTAGTGACCAAAGGTCAACAAGCAGTGCGGTATTTTTTTTCTCTCTGTTTTTAACACTAAATAGGAAAGTGAAAAAAAAGCTATGATGGTGAAAAAGCAAAGAAAACAAGAAAAGGATAATGGTTATTGATTCTACAACACTTGGGATTTGAGAGTTTATATACGCTGTTTTGAATGATGTGCTGAAGGGTTTGCCTTAAAAAAAATCTGTGATATAACTCTTACACTGCTTTTTCAGTTTTATATGCAGTTTCCCTTGGTTTTATCTCATTTGCATTTAATTTACTTTCTGTCACAAGCAAAGCAAAAACATAAAGGAATGGATAAGCTTAGAATTATTCATATAGAGTATCAGGCTGTATCTTATTCAAGCTCCTTATTCTCTGAAGCCTGTATTAGTTTTTGCAGACTCTTGATTCTGTACAAAGACTTCTCTCCTTTGACTGAGACATATCATCATCTGAGATCCTGCTGAGTACATCCATGCCAGCATGAAGGATTTTGGGGTCTGGAAATACACCTTGATGCTTTTCCATTTTCATTCCTTGTAGGGAAGCAAGTAATTATATCCATATCTGTCCTTACCAGGTATAAAGGATTTTAACATGCTATTCCTCTTTTCTGTATCCTGTATCTATCTGTGCTTCATCAAATTACAGCACGATAAGTGGCCAGATATCATAAGTTACAACTACCCAGCACTGGAAGTGGCATGACCCTCCCCATTTAGACATGGGGAAGTATTGTTTAGATGGGCCAGTGAATGTGCTGTCCTTCCCTGTGTTTTTTAGGGAGAAGATTAACTTAAGACTTAGCTGTTTCACCGAAGATATAGCTAGGCTTTTCTTCACAGGACTAAGAATTACACTAGAAGGGGAAAATAGTCATTCTGTATCGTCTTATAGACTTCCAGTCTGGCTTGCAGGCAAAACCACACAGATATTTCAAACAAAAGGCTACTAATTGGTAGCAAATATTACTTTATCCCAGAGAAATTGCTAATATTCACTGATCTTTCTTTTCAGATGAAATTCTCATTGTATAATAACCTCAGAACTTACAAACAGTCATGTTTCATGCATCTTTAGACGTCTGGACCGGAACTATTTTGAATTTTAAATAATAAAGGATAAAGCACTGAATTTCAATAGTAGGAATTCTCTGAAACTGAAAAAAATACAAGTAGTGGATTAATAGCACAAACGTTGAAATAAGAAGTAGAAGAGATAAGGCCAGATTTTTCTAAAGAAAATATTTTGTCGAAGTCTTTCACTTTTATTAAAAATAAATATGTGTCCCTATTTCTAAGCTTCCTGGTCTTAATTTTATGCAAAAGTGGGATCATAAATCCCATTAAATATCTTTAAGAACAGACTGACTATGAAAAAAATGGCACAAAATTTTATACCTTATCGATAGAGCTCATGTCTCCTTTTGAGCATTTTGCAGTTGTAAATTGATTTAAGTTACAGTATTTGGTTTATCACTATGTCCATCATACAGGTCTTGGGAAGCTGTTTGTTTATAAATAGTGTTGATGTACTTCTCAGGGGAAAAAAACCTCCATTCATTTCCAACGACTCTTAGACTGTTAATATCTTTTCAGAGGAAGTACGTGTTAGTATCTTTGGTGGATCTATTTGCTCATCAGTACTGAGGGGAGAACCACATGAACAGTTTCATTGTGCAGGTAGGAGTTGGTTTGAATTTGGAAAGAATCTAATCTCTGAGTTTTCTGGAACTGACATATAAAATATATGGGGGAAAAAGCAAATGCATAACACATTTACATTTTAGTGATGAATAAATTAGAACCTTGATATGATAAAAATGTGGGTATTAGTATATTCTTTTAATTGACACTATGCAATCACAGTAAATAGTCCTTTAAAATTGTTTTAAAATGGTAATATATATCTTGTTTAATACAATATTCATTGAAATTTAGACATATGAAAAAAGTACTTCCCTAAAACAAACATGAAATATATGAAATAAAAGAAATAAAGGTCATAAGAAAAATAACTATTGTGGTTTCAAAGAATTTGTCTTTAAAATAAACCACTTCTCCTTGGCCCCTTCACAAGTTATACTTCAGGGCACCCTCCCAGAGCATCTCACCTACTCTCAACAAGTGGACCTGCTTTCTGTAAATGTAAGGTGATAGCTTTCTGACACACCCTCCTCATGCCTCTTAGTCAATACAACCAAGGCTTCTGTCACCCTTCATAACTCCCAGCGAGCTCTAGGTTGTTTATAAATCCAGGTTCAGGACTGCAAAAAATTTCCCCAGAAGAACAAGGACCTGCAAATACAGAAGGTATTTAAGGATGCTTAAAAAAGGCTTTGCCCATTTCTTTTTTTAGTATAACAAAACAGTAAAAGGGAAAACACCAGAAGAAATTCTAAACTTGCTGTTGCATCATTGTGTGATAAGGCATCACTAGGGAAATCATTGTCACCACTGTGAAACATCTGAAAACATGTCAATTAAATTGCACAGGCATTAAAATGTTTGTGTTTGCATACCTAGTTGGACACACATATAAATATTAGTTTCAGTAACCAATATTTTGTGGAAGGACAGAACCATACACAACACTGACATGAACAATATTGAATGACTCAATGAATTCCATGGAACTGCAAATTGGCCCTGAAAATAACCTCTAGGTTGTTCAAGGGATGCCTGTAGCAAGCAATTCCCACGTTAGAAAAATGTTGCAGGCAAAGAAAAGCATTGCCAACTTGAAGCTACTGTGCTATCACTCAGAAACTTTTTTGCTTGTATTTCAAGTATTTAATGCTGCTGCATCTTTGCATGCCTTTAGGAAAGATTTTACTGGAAAAAAAATTACAGATGTAGAATAAAGGGGGACAATGTCTTTACTTGTTTAAAAGAATGAAAAGTCCACTTCACTCTTGCAGACTTCTTTCCAGCAGAGAGTCTCATTGCTTTACACATTTTTGTTCTTGCTGTGGCAGTGAACTACTCACAGTACCTGCAGAGAACATCTTGTCTAACCTCAGCATGCTTGTAAAACCTGGATAGATGGATGGATGAAGGTCTTTTGGAGGCTTGACATTCAGTTTGTGAGAAGCAGTGGAGAATGCAAGCAGACTGTTGCAAGGGAGGGTATGAGAGGAATTACTTCTTAATCACAGTGCCGAGAGCTGTTTCAGAATCAGAAAGTTCATTCCAGGTTCCTAATCAGGGATGAGAAAAGAAAATCACAGAAATAAGATCTTGGTGATTTTACCTTACAGATCTTTCCAATCAAAAGAGATCTATCATTCTGTGAAAGTATTTTCTGATAATTTAGTTTATGCTGCTTTCTCTGACAAATGTTATGGAGGTGTGCAGTTTTAAAGCATAATCTTCGTTGTTGACAGGTACTGTTAGGTTTACATAATTAATTTTAGTTCAATATTGTTATTTTCAGACAAATCTGACCTTCTAAAACTCCCATATTTGGGAGAAAAATGAGGCAAAATAGTTCTTGAGTACCTCAGCCTTCTCCTCTCCTGTTACCAGTTTGCCAGTCTTCACTTTAGGAGTGTTTATAGCACATGTGTCTGAATAAAAGTTTCTATTAGACTAAATAATAGCAATAAAAAAAAAAAAACAGAAAAAGTCTTGCCTCAAGTCTATAACGAGGCTGAAATTGGAATTCAGATAATGACTTCAAGAAAAAAAGTTAACATTATGATTTATGCCTGCTTCCACATTTGTAAACTCACATGCAACATTGCATTAGAAACAGCAAATGATTTCAGTGTTAAACGCTAGTTTAACAACATTTTCCTCTGCAGGAGGGCTGACCCAGGTAAAGCCCAGTTTCTGAGCTGGAGAAACTGTAAGAAGTAAAAATTATACATGAAAATAAATAGTTATATTTAGGGGAAAAAACATGCACCAAGTAAGTTGATGCTTGGAGCTCTAAACTGAATAACTGGCTTTGTGCCTATTCATACATTCTCTGTTATTCTAAAATTAATTTTAACAAGAGATTTTGTGTTGTTTACTAAAATATTTAAGGCAGAAAAGAGATATTGCTGCAGGGCAGACACCTTATGTATATGTTGTGAGAAAAGGAAGGTGCTAAACCAATTAACTCAAAGTGTTTCACAAGTATGTTACTTTATAAAAGCCTCAGCTGACAAAAAGCTGTTCAACTTCATTGCCATTTGCAGTCATAAACAGCAGTGAGATGTTGGAGGTCATTTAGTCCATTTCCATATTTTCCTATGCAAACATGTAAGAGGAAGGAGGTTGGGTTTGCCTTAGTGGGAACAGAAAATAAAAGGATTCTTTATTTAGGGTTCTCAATTGGAAGATTGCAGGAAATAAAACATCAGAGGAATAGATAACTTACTGAAAAGGAAAACCTAAACCTTTTCTTGATCTTGACAGAAGCATAATTCTAATGGAAATCTTCCAATCCCACCTGATTTGCTGCTGACACATTAAGTTATTCCATTTCAGATGAGGAACTGACAAACTCCTCTTGTTTTTTTGACTTTGACAGGTTAAGTAGGTTCAGAATTTTTTATTGTTTACAAGATATAAGGTGAAAATAATGTGGGTTTTTTAATGTCTTATTTGAAAGGTGTGACAAACAGTTACAAAATGTACAGGATATAGGACATAATTGTTATTCTATAGAGAATTGCTTCCCTAACTAATGAGATAGGGAGCTTGTAACCACCTTGACAAGTCATCCTTAACCATGTTGATTAATAGTGTGAACGTTGTTCTCATACAGATGAGAGTCTCAGCAATCTTAATGCTAAAAAGAGACCACCAGCTTAAGAAATGAACTTTCTATCTTTGTATATTTCTGTGGAGTCTTAAGTGGTCTAAGAACAAGATCCTGAAAGTTATTAAAATTAATCTTTGATCTATATAATCATAGAATGATTTGACTTGGAAGAGACATTTAAAGGCCATCTAATCCAATGTTCTTGCTGTGAGTAGGGACATCTTCAGCTACATAAGACTGCTCAGAGCCCCATCCAACCTGACCCTGAATGTCTGGGCAATCTGCTGCACTGTAAAAATTCTTCCTTATATCTAGCCTGAATATCCCCTCTTTTAATTTAAAACCATTACCCCTGTGACAGATCCTGCTAAATTTTGTCCCCATCATTCTTTAAGTATTGAAAGGCTGCAATAAGGACTTCTGGGAAACTTTTCTTCTGGGTGACTGCAGAGGTGAACTGCATCAGCTAGATAATTCCCACACTTTTGATCATATCTTGCATCAAAAAAAGTGAGTGATGATGTATTTAATTCACTGTCATAGCCAGAGGAAGAGTCTTTATTCTGTGCCAGAAAAGAGCAGGGGTGAGGTAGGGAGCATCAAAACACAGTTTTGTCTGTGTGTACATTAGGCTGGGAAATACCAGTGAGTCAGATTTGTGAGAGGACTTAGGGCAAGTAAACGTTTCCCAACATGGATTTGCTGGTTCCCTAGAAACTTCATGCCAGTCCTTTCAGTCACTGATAGGGGCCCCAATCCTATGTGGTAAGGGCATCCCTGTGGCATCTCAGGCTTGGAGAAGTTCTGTCTTCATGTACTTCTTGCTTCCATGCCCATTCTCTGTGCACCCTCCTGACCTGACATCAATTTTGACTCTGCCACTTGGCTATGGAAAGGAAGGAGCACTGCCTCATGCTCTCCAAGTTCCAGATGTATTATGTTGCTGGAGTTGCAGGGTGTGCTATTCCAGCTTGCCTGGTGTTAAATGCTAGGCAATTCAAGAGCATTTTGTCATCCTGAATCCCATCTCTGACTTTAATTTTTACTGATGGACCTCGCATCTGGCAGTAAAAGCAGTGAAGCGTGTCCAAGGGTAAGGAGGCATCTATGTAGGTTTCAGTGATGTGCTTGTGCCTCTCTGATGTTGTTCAGCTAATTAAAAACATACTTTTGGTTGAATGTGATGAAGTGATTGAGAGCTGCCCTGCAGAGAAGAACTTGGGGCTGCTGATCAATGAGAAGCTCAACAAAAACTGACAATACACACTCGCAGCCCAGAAGGCCAACCCTATCCTGGGCTGCACAAAAGAAGTGTGGCCAGCAGGTTGAGGTGAGTGATTCTGCCCCTTTATTCCATCTCTATTGAGACCTTGTCTGGAACCCTCAATATAAGAAGGACATGGAGCTGTTGGAATGGGTCCAGAGGAGGGCTACAATGATGAACCAAGGGCTGGAGCACATTCCATACAAGGACAGGCCAGGAGAGTTGGGCTTGTTCAACCTGGAGAAGAGAAGGCTCAGAGGAGATCTTGTAGTGACCTTCCAGTACCTGAAAGGAGGCTACAAGAAAGCTGGAGAGGGACTGTTTAGAAAGCCTTGTGGTTAAAGGACAAAGGGGAATGGATGTAAACTGGAGAAGGGTAGATTTAGACTAGACATTAGGAAGAATTTCTTCACTGTAAGAGTGGTGAGACACTGGAACAGGTTGGCAGTGGAAGTTGTGGATATCCCATCCCTGGAGCTGTATAAGGCCAGGTTGGATGGGGCCTTGGGCAGCCTGGTCTGGTGGGATGTCTCTGCCTATGGCAGGGGGTGTGGAACTAGGTGATCTTTAGGGTCCCTTCTAACCCTAACTGTTCTATGATTCTATTATTCTATGACTGAAAGAACTGTGGCTCTACAGCTGTGGTATGTATCTCTCCTTAGAGACTGACAAATGCCTGTCTGGTGTGACAAAATTTGCTTTACAGACTGCTGACAGTGCTCTGTGAACCACAACATGAGAAGCGTTGTTCAAGCTCAGCAGTCAATGGTATTTATTCTTTTTCTTTTTTTTCTTTGTGGCTGCACAACTCCAGCTGGCATTTTGGGAACTAATTCTGTTCCCTACTGTCAGTCTGTGAAAAAAGATAGATTTTTTTTTTTGGTATTTTATTAAAAGAATGACTGCAGTTCTTTAAAATATTTCTTCTTCAATCTGTTATTTTTAAGTACATGAATAATAGCTGAACTGCAAAAATATTGATTTTACCTGTACTCAAAGCAAAAACTTTCATATGTTAGTCCAATACAATTTCCAATAGTTAAATTTTAACTGTGTACTACCCTCTGTGTTCTTCTGGACAGTAATTCCATCTTTGCATTTTTCAGTCTATAATTTTGTGTGGGAAGAAGTGGCTTATATTTAAAGGACTGGATTGAGAATCAGAACTTATATGTCATGTTGAGCCTCATATTTCCCTTGTAATTTTGAGAGTATCTAAGTGTCTTTTTCCCATTGTGAAAGTCTAGATAGAAGCACTAAAATTCTCTTTAAAGTAATACCACGTATGTTAAACACCTTCCAATAGATTTGAAAAGACATGCTAAGCAAAACCAGTTTCCTTGCAATATCTCTGTCTGGAGACAGTCAACAGGAAAAGTGAAGAGCAAGGCAGTAATGTGGACCTTTTCTTATTTCAAGTCAAAACCCCAAAGCCCTTTACACAGGTAACCTCTCTTTTAAAGAGAGAGGGGCTGAAAAGAGGGAGCATGCCCCATATGCTTATAGGACAGTCTTGTATTACAGAGCTGAGGAAATAAATTATTCCCTAGATGTGGGATTTAAAGCCTCTTTAGAAAGCGTGTCGTAGCCATGGATACTGTCTGCATCACTTACTGAAGTTGTGTAACTGTAGTCAAGGTGCTAAGAGTAATGTTTTTCTGAAGGGGGAGCTGGCTTTCAGTGCATGGTGAGATTTATGGTTTTATCCTGTCACAGTTCATAATGATTTTTCCATTGCATTTAAACACTGTGTTCCTCACTATTAGAAGCTGACTAGTTTCAAATATTTCCATTCCTACTCTTTCACTGACTTGTTCCTAAAGGCAGGCATAGCTGACTGGTAACGTGTTTGTTCTTGACGTGTGAGGGAAGCAATGAATGTAGAGGTTGGAGCAGCACATTTCATTTATGAAAACAGACCACTCTTGAGTGTGAGACAGATTCAGAGTTGTTTGCACCTGTGAAATATGTTTCTAGACAGACCTGTGGATCTGATGTGTACACTGTGGAGACTTCCAAGTTGAAAATCATGACAGGGTTGGAGTTAGGTAGGAAGCTTTTCCATCTGAGCAAAGCTTTTTGGATTGTTTTGGTTCTAGGCATCTAACTACTACTACAATTGTGCTTTCAGATGTTGATAGTGTCCTTTAAATTATGAATGATAAAACCCTGCAGAACATGAATGTGTATACAACTATGTTTAAGGAAGGTCTTTTAAAACTTGTAGTTAGGATGCATGTGTACTTACCAAAAGATATGAACTGACAAATAAAGCTGTAATCAAGACCAATACTTGGCTTTCAACTACCATTTATGTATTGTAGAAACAGTAACACAACAAAACCCCATTGGGTAAAGATGTCACCATGGTAATATAATAATAACAACAATACTAATAACAACAACAATAATAATAACAATACAATGTTATTGCAGAACTTGAACCTTAAATGCTCTCTACATTTTATTTGCATTAAAACAGCTAGTGAAATTCAAGATCTCTGATTTTATTGCAACCTGCCTTGCTAATGTTCCTACACTGTATATGTCACAGAATCACAGAACCATTAGGTTGGAAAAGACTTCAAGAATCATTGAGTCCAATATAAAGTAGGCATTGTACTATTTGTTACATATTAGGTCTTATGAGGAATTTGTATTTTTCAAAAACAAACCTCAAAGCACTGTCTGATAATTAGCTCACTAATTGATTTTGAAATACACTGAGAACATAAACCCTTCACCGTGTGCTCAGCTGATGATCTTCTGCTTTGATGCACTGAGTGATGCTTGGTAGTGGCAGCTGCCCAAGTACATTTGAATCTACTGTGGCCTCAATTAGTGTGGTATCCTATATGCTAGTAATTTCTTTTGCACTGTAAGAAATAAAATAAATAATGAGAAAATATAGACTCAAAATGTCATTATAAATAATGTCAGTATTATCTGAAGAATTTTATAATGAGGATGCATAACCTCAAGTAATAAAGGTATTTTATTTGTTCGGTTTGGATTAGATTCAGAAGGAATTGAGTGCACCCTCAGTGAATTTGCAGAATACACCAAGTTGAGTGGGGCTGTTGATCTACTTAAAGGAAGGAAGATGGTACAGAAGGATTGCGCAGGTAGGATTCATGGCCCAAAGGTAACTGTATGAGATTCAACAAAGCTAAGTGTTGAGTCCTGCAGCTGAGTCAAAACAAACCCATGCAACACTGCAGGCTTGGGGATGAGTGGTTGGAAACTGGCCTCACAGAAAAGCACCTTGGAGTGTTGGTTTACAGCCAGCTAAATATGAGCTAGCAGTGTGCCCAGGTGGCCAAGAAGACCCATAACATCCTGCCGATTAGAAATTGTGTGGCCAGTGGGACTAGAGAAGGAACTGTCCCCCTTCACTTGGCACTTGTGAGGCAGCACTTCAAATATTGTGTTTAGTCTCTTGTGGTGAGACACGCCTCATTAAAAGAAAAACACAGAGCTATTGGAGTGCATCCAAGAAAAAAATAATGAAGCTCATGAAGGGGCTAGAGAACAAGAAAACTGGGATGGTTTAACCTGGAGAAAAGAATGCTGAGAGGAGGCCTTATTACTCTCTACAATGATGTGAAAGGAGGCTGTAGGGAGGTAGGTGTTGATGTCTTTTCCCGAGTAACAAGAAATAGAACAAGAGGAAATGACTTCAGGTTGCATCAGGGAAGGTTTAGCCTGGATAGTAAATTTCTTCACTGGAAGGATTGTGAATCACTGGAAAAGGCTTCTCAGGAAAGTCATTGAGTCACCTTCTCTGGACATATTTAGAAGATGTGTGGATGTGGCATTTAGGGTCATGGTTTAGTGGCACTTGGTAGTGTCAGGTTAACAGTTGCACTTGATGATCTCAGAAGTCTTTCCCAACCTCAGTGATTCTATGCTTCTGCGATTCTGTGATACTATAACTCGTTAGGGAAGATTGACACTTATCAGTAGTGTCAATCACACATCACATCATAGAATCACACAATCACAGAATGGTATGGTTTGGAAGGGACCTTAAAGACCACGTAGTTCCAACTCCATTGCCATGGGCAGTGACACTTTCCTCTAGGTAAGACTGCTCTAAGCCTCATCTAATGTGACCTTGAACACCTCCAGGGATAGGGAATCCACAACTTTTCTGGGCAACCTCTTTCTGTGCCTCACCACTCTCACAGTAGAAAACTCCTTCCTCATATCTAATCTATGTCTCCCTTCTTTCAGCTTAAAACTGTTACCCTTCATCCTATGATTGCACTCCCTGATAAAGAGTCGCTCCCCATCTTTCCTATAGGCCCCCTTTAAGTACTGTAAGGCTGCTATAAGATCTCTCTGGAATTTTCTCTTCTGAGCAAGCGCAACTCCCTCATCTGGTCCTCATGTGGGAGGTGTTCCAGTCCTCTAGTCATTTGATGCTGTATCAGTAACAGCTTTTATTAGTTTTCACTTTATTTCAGTTATAGCAATACAAAGACTACTGGTATGTGTTGCTTTCCTGCAGTCTTCTGTTTCATTCAAAGATCAGTAAGCTACTGATGTCAACAATAATTGCTGTCTCCTAAATGAGGACATTTTTCATTTATTCTGACTGCTGTTGACATTCAGTAGATCTTTGCATGGTACTTATATATCATTCTCCCTCCTTATATATCATTCAATGACTGCTAGACACTGGGTGTCCATTGTGTGTGTAAGCTACTTTTCACTCCTAAACTTCAGCCTCTCTGATGAACAGTTAGATTTGCTGTCTAAGAAAAAGAGATAGACCTTGCATTTGCACAATCAGATTTCCTGCTTTCCATGAGCATTACCTGGATTATGCTGGATGCAAGCTTCTTAAGTTGTTTACAGACATATTTAGTTCAGATGGTACAAATTATTTCAACTAACTCAGTGTTTTCAGTGTAGAGGAATGACATTTGTTAGGATGGAGTTTCATCAAGAAAAGGATCTTATTTATGTATGTTTTCTTAAGTTTTATTTTGTACAAGTTTACAAGGTAGATAAACAGGTTTTAAAAACTTAGAAAAATATTATTTGGCATGTATTAATGTAGGACTTAAGAAAACCTCTGTGGGTTTCTGCAAATAGAAATATAAGATTGCACATCCATTTCTGAGCATTCAGAAATTAAATTCTGATCTTCCAGAAGACAGAAATGCTTACCAAGTCTTTAGTAAAAAGTAGGTTTTTTGAGGGAGTGGAGAGGTATTAAATGTAGGTTTTTTCTTATTTGACACCTTAAGTAAGCAAGGCAGGAAGGGTCACATATAAATGCTGCTATGTATGATCTTTACGGCAGTATTTAGATGCCTATGAAAGGGAACATGGAAAGATTCTTTAAAAATGCATATGTCTACAATCCAATTTTCCTTTCATCCTAAGATGAATAATGTTTATGATGTTAAAAATCTTCAGGTAGAAAAAATCACTCATCCTTAAATAGTTTCTTTAAAAGGAAATTTTCAACCTGAATTATTGAAACTGTTAATATATAATTTATGTGAAATGTTATAATTTATAACAGAGTGATTGAAGTTATGTAGAGACACTGACTAACAGAAAGTTTGGATTACTGCTGGTACTGGCCGTGATAGAAGAACACATGCAATAGGACAACACAGAAAAGGATCAAAAGATGTTAAGTGTGATTTTAGGGCAATAGAAGGTAAATAAATATTTGTGCAATTACAGTGCAGGCATTTTTTCCTTGTTTATCTGCTTTATTAACTGTGGTAGAAAGTAGGTTGATAGAGCCCTTAAATTGAAACTTCTCCTTTAGCTAAGTGTCGGAAACTTGATTTTGGTAGAAATAAATAAAAAATAAATAAACAAAATAATGTATTGACCTTTGTGCTTTTACTTTCCATACTGCAAGAACGTAACTCTAGTCACACTGTAATGCAAGATGAATACCAATCTTCCATAATGAAGGAAGGAAACAGATTTTTTTAGAAGACATAGAAGACCATTGCATTGGAAGACCTTGCAATATTAAAAAAAAAAAATTAAAGGATGTGCAAGAGAGGATTATTGCAGGTGTGCTGAACTGAGAGATACCCAACATTTTCAGCACTGATATGTAGACCTTTCAGCTCTTAATGTATCATTCTGTGGCATGCAACATGCATGAGTGTAAATACACCGGGGAGCCATGTAATCTGCCATAAAATTGCTTTTTATTGTTGTATATATCTGCCAGATAATCTTCTCATTGAAAAAAATTAAAATTAATTAATTGAAAGTTTTCAGTAAAGCTACTGATTGTGTAATTGCATAACGTTTTTCAGCTTTCCAGTTTTGTTCCCTAATTGGTTAGCTGGAACCTGATATAACTGGATGGTTTTATACTGTTATATGTAGAAGAGCCAGATTTCTAACAGTATTTAGGTGGCTACAAATGCACAAAACTCTATAATTGTTACTTTCAAAATTAATAACCTCCCCATACTTACTGCAGTACTACACAAAACATTGTGTACTTCTGCAGATGTCCTTTAACTCTGCTTTTTTCTTAGAGGAATTTAAATGATTGAGTGCCTACTTGGATTTTCAGGGGGTTTGTAGTGTGACTAGTGCTATTTTCATTAGATGATATGGACAGTGCGATCAAATGCACCCTCAGGAATTTTGCAGATGACACCAAGCTGAGTAGTGCAGTTGTTACACATGAAGGATGGGACGTCATTCCAGAGGGACCTGGGCAAGTTGGAGAAGTGGGCCTGTGTGAACTTGATGAGGTCCAACAAGGCCAAATACAAGGTTCTACATGTGAGTTGGGGCAATCTGTAGTTTTAATACAGGATGAGGGATGATATAAATGACAGCAGCCCTGAGGAAAATAGTTTCAAAATAGCCTTTAACAGAAGTCACTTATTTATACTTAAATATTTTAATGGTACCTACAAGTACCATGGTCCAAGAAGAGACAGTCAGAACCTTCCTTGCCCAACTAGACACCCACAAGTCTATGGGGCCAGATGGGATTCACCCCAGGGTATTGAAGGAGCTGGCAGATGTACTGGCCAAACCCCTTTCCATCATCTTCCAACAGTCCTGGGAGACTAGGGAAGTTCCACTGGACTGGAGGCTGGTTGATGTTGTGCCCATCTACAAGAAGGGTCACAGGGAGGACCCAGGGAACTACA
>WAAB01007261.1:0-15563 GCA_013389865.1 Piaya cayana | reverse complement strand
AGAAGAGAAGGCTGAGAAGAGACCTCATTGCTCTCTATAACTACCTGAAAGGAGGTTGTGGAGAGGAGGATGCTGTCCTCTTCTCCCTAGTGACAGGGGACAGGACAAGAGGGAATGTCCTGAAGCTCTGCCAGGGGAGACTTAGGCTAGAGATTAGGAGGAAGTTTTTTACAGAAAGTGTCATCAGGCATTGGAACAGGCTGCCCAGGGAGGTGGTTTATTCACCTTCCCTACAGGTGTTTGAGATGCAGGTGGCCGAGGTGCTGAGCAGAAAGGTTTAGTGTTTGATAGGAATGGTTGGACTCAATGATCCAGTGGGTCTCTTCCAACCTGGTTGTTCTATGATTCTAAGTTAAAGTTATCCTATTTCAATGCAAAGAGCACAGTTTAACCAGTAACACTATTTTAGATACCTCAGTAAAATTCCATGTTCTGTAGAGTTTCAGGTGGATGGGAGCTATGGTATAGTATTTTTGATGTCAGTGATACAGCAAGGAAGAAGATAAAAATAAGTTAATATTTGAGGTATGAGAGAACTCTTAAGTTTATTTTAGCTGTTTTTCTCAATGTTCATACTTTAAAACCCTACTAAACCAGGACTTCATTTTCTGAAACAACAGTAAGATATAGCAGTAGTGGAGAGTGTATTTTATAGCATACACACTAGGACAAGTTTTTATCTCTGTAAGATTTTTATAATCCCTATATAATTAGTTAAATATTTTGGTTTTTAAAATTTTTGTTATCTTTCAGCTCATAATTCTTTGTTTCCTCTGTAAGTTCTTCCATCAGACTGTCATAGAAAAGGTGCATTGGCACATAAACAGGATGCTTAGACAAACTCAGTTTACCTCAAGATGCTTTGAATCTCATGGCTAATTGCCAGAGGCACAGTTCTGGTAAATCATCAAACAAATTTAACAGAATACTTCTTATTCTCTATGCTTACTCTAGGCATGAGATTTTGTGAGGAAAGCTCATTGTTAGATTTTTTTCTCTGAATTTTCAAGCAGGGCTGAAAGGCTGAAATTATGACTGTATTGCAAGACACCAGTGAATGTTTTTGGTGCCTGTCAGTAATGAGGCTATTCAATACATTTGAATTAAATTTAAATGCAGGAAAACTGTATTCTCCTTATTTCATTAATTCTACAGTACTAGTGTTGAATTAGGTGTTTCTTTCATTGCTGGAGAACCTTTCTGTTTATTTACAATTTTCTGTATTTGAACTTTACATTAGACTTATCACACAAAATATAAGGATTGCTTTCACTATACTCCCATGGGGCTGAAAAGCAAACATTTTTTAAATCTAGAAAGTATTTTTAAAAAAAGCCAAACCACCCAACACAGTGATCTATCAGTTTGTAACTTTCAAATGTGTTTGTTTGTTTGGGATTTTGTTTGTTTTAAGGCAGGGGTAAGTCTTCCCTGTGCAGACAGAGGCAGCTGTATGTTGAACATAATATATCAAGAGATCAAACTACATTCATGTAACAGCTGAATGTGATACATGATATACTAGCTGCCTTTTATGTGGAAATTATGTGGTTTCATTTAAATAGAGTAAATAGAGTAATTTGTCTGGAATAATGTAGCTATGTGGCTTTCAAAGCTGGATGTAACTCTGCTAGTTTTTTCTTGTAGCTATGTGATAAAACTGGAAATGAAAACATGCAAAGAAACCTCTCAGTCCTGTTCTTATGAGCCACTTAATGAATGCAGCACCTCAAATTTACATATGCTCTAAGGTGAGGGACATGTGTCTCCTTGAGGGATCTTTCTGTCTGACTGGCTCAAGTCACATATTTTCCAAAATGCTTTCAGTCATCTCTTATGTTGTATGTGGGTTTTGTGCCTCTCAATAAACAGGATATCAACTGCATTCCTTCATGAACAAAGAACTATAGGACTGAAAACAAATTAATTATAACCAGGTTTCTAAAAAACATCTTCAATATTTGGAAACCGTCATACTTCCTTTTCCAGGAATTATTATTTCATAACAGAGCCCTAGGCTTAACTCCAAGAATGATTCAAATGTTTTAATATGAAAAGCATTAAAAGATTTTTGTGTGGTAGAACAAGGCCACCTGGGAATGTCTCCCAAATGAGATTTTATTAAATAGTTTGTTATATGACAAGTAAGGCAGAAATTCTGTAACAGAAATCTTGAGAAAGCATGGGGTTTAATATGTAAAACTTTTCTGCCTTCATTAAAATAATATTCCTGAACTAAAATCTTCCCTCTGCTTATATGAGCATGAGGGCCTTTTTATAACTTTTTTTTTTTAATAAGGCCTTCTAGGTAGTATTTCTTTAATTGTATAAAATAAGCATGCCAAAAGAACATCTTTATCTATGTGAAGTTTCTAAAATATATCTTTAAAATTAGATGATTTTTCTGGCTACTGTTGTAGTGACTGGAAAAGATCAAGAGTCTATATAATCTGGAAAGTTCATGGAAATAAAGGAAAAAAAGTCTGAAAAGGGTGAACATCATGTGCTTAATAGTATACTTTCCTTTGTGTTTCTAAAATCACATAGATAGAGTAAAAGAAAAAAGAGAACGAAATTGATGAAAGACTTGACCAGAACTAAATGAGAAAAACAGCAAGAGAAATCTCTCTACTGCCCTACCTGTCAACTTAACAGTGTTCATCTCATCATAGGAGTTATGTAACATAGGGGAAAAGATGAAAATAACATTAACTAGAAGCTTAAAAGCCATATGCGTACAGCATCAGATTGTTATTTATGATGATGTAAACTGAGCATAACTTTATTGACTGTAATGTCTTTGTACCTGTGAAACAAAGATCTACAACACGTCTTAAAATATAACATACTATAAGACATTGGGGAATACATTTAATTTCCTTAAATGATAAGCAGTGATGAGTTTTTACCTGGGAAGGATGTTCATTTCATGTTGTTAAATCAAATTGGGATCAAAGTGATTTATTGATTTATAAACAACATACAATTAACTAGCAATTAGTGAGCTACACATTTGAGATCAGTGTCAGTAATGCAACACATAAGCCACATCAGGAACCCTTTGGAAAACACTGATTAGTATTCTCTAATCTTTAAACCCTCCTTCGTAACTAACTTCAAGATGTGCAGTTCCCTGCAGCCACTTCTGAGGAAGTGCAAGGTGACAGGACCCCACTGCTCTAGGGATGCCTGCTTGCCACACCTCTCTGGAGTGGAGCCACCACATGACCTCCTAGCCAGAAGCCCAGACCAGGTCCTTCTTGGTCTCCCAGCCCTTTTCCTGTGAGAAGCTGCTCACCACTCAGCATGGGAGGGTACACTGGATGGGGAGAGCTGCTGATACACCCAAGTGTGTCCAGGCAACACTACCCTGAACTTTGACTGACTGTTCCCACACCAAGCTCCCTCCACTACTGCATCCTCTCATGCTTCTCCGAGACTTGCTTTTAGGTTGACTTCTTTGCTTTATGATTTGTCCACAACTGTTTATTGTAGTTGATGATTCTCTTCTTCTTCAAGGGACAAATGTTAGGCAAATCACTTTACAAGTGTTTTTAGTTGCACTTTTGCATGTATGTTCCTGTTTGAACTCCTGCTGTTGTGCAGTTCCATTTGACAAGGTGGACATGGGAAGCATTCCCACAATATCTGGTTCTGCCTGAGGCAATGGTTAGTGAGGGAATGTGTATGGAATGACTAATTTTTTTTACACCTCAGATTTGTAACTGCTGAAGAGTGATAGATATTGTAAATCTTAAGATTTCAAAAAATGAAAAACAGGTAAAAGAGAAAAAACCAGCCTTTCTATGCTATTTCATTTCATTTCCTCAGTTAGATTAATACCTACCATTTAATGTGAATTACCTGCATCCTGACACCATTCTGTGCAATGGAGTACAGAGAGAAGAGGTCTGTTGCTAAAGGTGCGATTCTTGACCTTACCTCTATACAGACATGAAGAAATTTTATCAAGCAGCCATGGTGTGAGAACTTATAATTTTGATTCCTCTTGAAATATACAGGATCTTCACCATGGCTCATTTCAGATCATGGTAATCCTTTGAGTGATATTGCTACTCAACAATGTTCTCATGAATTTCCAGTCAGGGGAAATAAAGTTTGTGTTTCTTGGAACTTATAAAGAAGTCTCGATTTCTTACTTTTTAAGGCACAAGTAATTTGGTCAGCCATATTTTTTAATTTGGTGTGCAGAAAGGAGCAAAACAATTAACTGATTTTAATACATATAAATGTATTTACATTATACTTCCTTGGGTAATAGTCTATATAAATAAATATCAATATTTACTATTCTAATTCAAATGATAGTGCTGAATTCTATCACAGTTTTGCTGTCACAGGGGTATATCGCTAATCAAAGTGATATGGGGTATAAAGCTATTCTGAGATTTTAAAACTAATAAAAATTTCTGTTTCTTATGAGACTCAGGTTTGCAAAAGAATATAGTTGAAAAATCACAGATAGTGTAAGAAAATAAAACACTTTAGGCAATGTGTTTCTACATGGCTTATGTTATAAGATCTATCTGCCTGCAATCCAACAGAACACCACTGAAATGGAAATGAACACTAGAAGGGAATCACTGAACACTAAGTCACAGAATTTCCCACAGTGTGTCACGATTGAAAAACCAGCTTCTGCTATATAAGTCTGATCTACTGTGAAAATGTACGAACTATTCCCTTGCTCTAGAAATGCCTCATTTATTACCCATAGTGAGAAACTCTATGGATGAATCAGGGGTTTGACTTCACCTCTTTCTACCCGAGTACAATTACACATGCTCTTGTAATGTTTTCATTTAGTTTAAAAGGTATAAGTTACGTTTAATTTTGAAGTAATTCTAATTCTGCGTAGTGACAGTGTTTTTGGCACATGTGGGAGGAAATCTAATCAACCAAAGGAGACTTTTCTGGACCAATAACTCATTACATTGGAGATTGCAGACTGGTCCACAGTGCATACTCTATTGGTTGTATTGAGGAACACAAAATGGATTGCAAACTTATCATTACTAGCTTCTTTTCAAATGTACTGGTTTTAGAAGGTGTTAGTTAAGGGTGAAGAACTATGATGTTGCATGGAATTTTTTACATCCTTAGCTGTACATAGAACAGCTAGTCAGATAATTTGTTGTGATGGTCACTGGTTATTTGAGTTATTACTACTTTAAGAAAGAAAAACATGATAATGTTAAAGGGGAGATCTTGCTTAGTAAGATGCTACTTTAAAAATATTAGTTCATGCTTACAAAATAAATGTACTGAAACTTTTCGTGTTTTAAAGTGTGTTGATGTGTGATTTGGGATATTTTAGTCTCTGCATTAAAGTTGTCAATGAATGTTAGAAATTTTTGTGGAACTGAAAATGCAGAGCTTTTAGAAGCTCGCATTAAGTGTTAAAACTCAAGAATAAGTGTGTGTGGCATAATTACAGCAAATCAGAAACTGGAAAGAAAAGCCTGCTTGTTGCCCTAATATATGTGAATAGTTAATACCTGGAGACTATCTACACTTATGAAAAAGATTGTCCTGAGTGGTGGAAAAGAAGTTGAGCTGAACCGTAAATATAAGATCCTCTTTGAGTGAGATCCACAGGCACTAGCAAAAATGACTCCTCAGCAACTCAAAGTCTACCCAGGATTTTAGGTCTTTCTTTCCTGGAAAAGCCAAAAGCAACTGGGTACTGATGGGAAAGTCACTGTACTTTTTTTAAGGAGAAAAATAATTCAAAAGCAAGCTAGTTTTTCTGGAGGACAGATGAAGATAAACCAGAGATCTAGAGTGGATCAGTTGGAAGAATTTAAGAAAAAACCCAATATTTCTTTACTTTTGCTTTCTCTACATATCAGAGCAAAAGTTAGGTTATTGAGCTCTTCTGTAGGATATTTTAAGAGAATGTAAGAGAATTTTCCCTTCTTTCAGTTGAAAAGTTTACTTTGTCTGAATTTGCTTGACTCCTCCAGGAGGCTTCTATGCTGTAAACTTTCTCAGTGAAAAGAAGGATGAGCTGAGTCTGGGAACTTATTCATTTTCTGTTTCACCTATGGAGTGTGCAGGACAAGAAAGACAGAGGGACTTTAGAATGAAGATCATGGGAAGAATTAGGCTGAGTTAGGTATAAACAGGCCTGTGAGAAAATGTCTGATGTATGTATGTTTATCTTCAAATAGAGACAGGATTCTGTGCTTTATCTTTTGACATTATGTGGAAGACGGAGGCAAATTTAAATAAAGTGAAAATAATAAGCCCTGGGATGCTTGGAAATATGTAGTCCATATTTCATCACAATTGAATTCCCTTCCCCTCCTCTTTTCTCTTGGGAAAGTCCTATCAGCTGCTAGAGAAGTAAGGATCATAGGAGAAGGGGAATAATGCAATGGCAACCATTATTTGCTGAGGGAAGATTTGTTTACTACATTTAATTATCTTAGACTTTTTTTACTAAGCATGATGTGAAATGAACAAATTCTTTCTCTATCAGATCAATGCTGTGTTATGTTTTCAGGAAATTATTTGGAATGGTGGCACTACAGTAGCCTTCCAGAGAGTGATTTAGATTGCTTATGCTCTTATATCTCGTCACATCACTGACTAGGTTTGTATCTCCTGTAATGCACTACATGTGCTTGGGCAAGCAAGAGGCTGTTATGAATTATGATTAATGAGATTTAAAAAGAGAATCTTTTAATAAATAAGGATGGAGGTATGCTGTGAATCTTCTTGGTGACTCTTGTGAGACCTTGTGGTATTTCAGGACAAGGTGTGTAAACACAAAACTGGCCTGGGGCAAGCAGGCACATGTTGGTGGATCAGTTTTCCCCTGAAAGGAAGGAAAACCTTAATCTACACACTTATGGTAATGCATCATTAACATTTATTGGGATGATCCAAAGTTATTTAAACTTGAAGAGGATTTCTATGTAGTGAAATATAGATTGGGATGCATATATATACACACATGTGTTTAAGCAGTGGGTTTTGAGTCATACATCTGAAACCTTAATTAAGCCATACCTTTCTTATACCAATTACTTTATTGGCCTTCCATGTCTTTAACATTTCTCTTTGACTAATTACAGTTCCACTTTGGCATTAACGTGAAATTTAGAATGATAAAATTCACTATAATCAAGGCACATGTTGACAGGAAGGCCAAGACCTTACTATCTCATGTAACATTTGAAATTTTTATTTTTGGTGATTTAGGAAAAGCTATGCTCTAATATGCCTAAAAACTTAAAGGTTGTTTTAAAATGTCCATCAACTAAATTTCCAAAGGCATTTTTCTCAGTGTCATGATCCTGCTGACTGTTAATGTCACAGTATAAAGGATACTTCAGGTAATGAATTCTCATACTCCATCTTACGGAGGAAGTGCTACTGCTTCTGATATCCTTTGTAACTGCTTTGGTAGAGCAAGGCTTTCTTCTAATTTATCAGCTCAAGATCTTTAGATAGAGAAGCTCTCTTGGTGAGTAAAACCTTGAGTGACGAAGCTGGTGAAGGGGCTGGAGAACAGGCCTTATGAGGAATGGCTGAGAGAGCTGGGGTGGTTTAGCCTGGAGAAGAGGAGGCTGAGGGGAGATCTCACTGTTCTCTACAACTACCTGAAAGGAGGTTATAGAGAGGAGGGAGCTGGCCTCTTCTCCCTAGTGAGAGGGGACAGGACAAGAGGGAATGGCCTCAAGCTCCACCAGGGGAGGTTTAGGCTGAATATTAGGAATATTTCACAGAAAGGGTAATTGGGCACTGGAACAGGCTGTTCAGTCAGGTGAATGAGTCACCTTCCCTGTGGGTGTTTAAGGGACAAGTGGATGAGGCGCTGAGGGTCATGGCTTAGTATTTGATAGGACTGGTTGGACTTGATGATCTGGCGGGTCTTTTCCAACCTGGTGATTCTATGATTCTACAATTCTATGATCCTGTCATCTATAAGCAGGTCATGGCAAACAGGATATTGGACACTTTGCTACTAAGTGGTATTTATAATTGATTATATATGTATACTTATACATCTTAAATATTGCTTCTTATTTAAATTTACTATCATCAGAAACCAAATTTTCTAGGGTCTATTACTGAGATTTAGAGGCATGCTGGAGGAAGAGTTTCAATGAATGGAATCCATTCTTTTAATGACTCCTAGAAGTTTTGAGTCAGCTCTGAAATGATGCTTTGCTATGCAGGAGGTAGAAAAAAGAATGCAAACTAACCATCAGACAGTCAGGAGAAAAGTTAGAAGAAAACTGTATTTACTAACAGTAGGAAGAAAGATTGCTACCAAATGACATATTAGGAGACAAAGGTAAAGTGTCAAGCAGGGCAGGAGGAAGAAGACTTACTAAGGAAGGTAATGGAGTCAAACTCTTTCACTACACCTTTCATTGAAAAATATTTTCTTCTTCCAGTTCTTCACCCAAGAACCCAAATACAGGATTTTTTTCCCTTGTCTTCTAAAGAAAGAAACAAATCAAAAAATGTATGAGTTTCTTCCATGTTTATTATTTTCTTTGCAACCAGGTTATAGTTGTGAAAAAAAATCAATGTGTTTCCTCTTTCCAATGTATACATCATATTTGTCTCAATACGATCAGGTATTTTCTCATCCAAAATTGTCTTTTTCCCTGATAATCTATGGATTGCATTTTGTTTTATTGTGCTGAAGACGATAAATTCTTCTGAAATATATGCACAAACAGTTATAACACAGTTTTATTTGCAGATTCAGAACCCTGTCTAGCACCTGACTGTAATGATGCTATCACCAGCATTGAAAGGAGGTTGTTATTTGTGGTTGTACTAGAATACCAACTTTGCTATGAGTTCTCTTATTTATTTTGCTTAGGCTTAACTTATAGTGTTTAGTGTGTTTCTTGGGCTGGATTCATTAGGGTACTTCCTCTTGAAATAAGATACTGGTATTTTCTGTTAGGAGCTGCATCAACAGATAAAGTATTTGTGAAATATCATTTAAGCAAAAATTATGCAATGAGATTCCCTTTCTCCCAAAGGAAAAGAAGTACATCACTACTTCCTCAGCAGCAGCTTGGGGAATGACTATATCACAGAGGAGAAGCATCAAGCTGGTCATTTTTCATCCATTTTTTAATGACAAGTGTAAGAGAGAGAAAGAGAAAATGTATGTGCCTGTCCTTTACTGCATGAAAAATATATCCCTAGTTCTTCTGCGTTAGTGTCTTTGTCTAATAAGATGGAGACTGCGTCAAGGTTTGTTTTTACTTGCTTCAACATGCCTGTTCCCTGCATACAAAATCAGGAGGGGAAGGAGCATCTGCACCAACAACAGATGAGGAGAATTGTTTCTGGTATCAGAACACATTGATTTTACATCTCACTGCCATCACAGCAACATTGCTTAATGCTGTTATGATAACTTTATGGAGTGTATTGAAGGCTGGAGTACTGCCTTATGGGACTCATAAATAGTGTACAGCTATCAATATTTCCTTGAGCCTAAACATGTTGTTATCACTCTGTAGATGCCCCTTGAACTCATTTATAGCTCCATGGGAATTGCCAAGAGTGTTTTGACTTCCAATACAGTGTCTATCAGGGCTACAACTAGTCATTCTGCAACTTGCACTCATGCTCTGGCACAAGAAGTATTGGCAAAGTATTGATCAGGGGCAGGACTATCACCTGTACAGTGCAGATTTTTCACTCCAGTTTCTACTGGATAGCTATATTGAACCGTGAAAAACTGAGGGAATTATATTTCACTTTTTATTTCTATTGCTACTAGTATGCACCTTTCCATCTAAGGTCCATGTGCAGGCAAAAGTGTGTTTCTACTGGTGGGACTTGAAGAAGTTTTCATGAATGATTGAACAGGCACTAAATTGCTCTCAGAAAAATCAGACAGGGAAATTTTTATATTACCTTGGATCTTCTAGCTCTGAGGTAGGCAGCAGCTCTATATATGCTTTTGCTCATGTTAAAGTGTTTTCCAGTAGGTTTAAATTGAACATTGCTTATGAGTAAGACTTATCATTTCCCACCCCAGATATCAGAGGCCAAATAGCATGCCACTCACAACTGGTGGGTGCCTGCATTTGACTTGCATAAATAGTCCTGATACCATATTGTAATAATAACAGGCCATTAAGGTATAAACATTTTGACTTTCAAGTAGTAATTACAGGATCTGAGCACTGTCATCAGGCACTCTGATCTCCCTCATGGTCTAGCATTTCTCCTTGAGGTACTTCATCCCTTGGCAGAAACTTCAGCACAGGGTGATTCTGGAAGGAATTGTAAATTTTCTTCTCTTTTGGGCCTGATGTATTGACGTTAGCCCAAGAGGTCCCTGAAATTGCTAATGTCTTGGTATCTCTGGTTCTTACCTGAGACAGAAAAAAGGCTGCTGTGCTATGAAACCTGGCTGCATCATGCAGCAAGATAAGATTAAGGAAAGTTCTCCAATCACAGGTGTTTCAAATATTGCTAGCCACAGAAAGAAGTTCTGCGAGCAGTGGAGGAACATGCGGAGACGACTCAGTGTGAGTGATAATGCATAGTTCAACTTTATTGCTCGGAGAGCTCTTATTTATACAGATTCGGATAATTATGGCTACTAGTTATTTGCTGATTGGCTTAAGCTCTAGAGATTACATTTACATAGTCCTCCTACTTGCAGTTCATCAGCTATGCTTCATTAGATATGTTATCTTCTAATTTGGCTTCCTGAGTGTCTATGCCTCATTAGCTATGTTATCTCCTAATCTGACTTCCTTAGAGTTGTTTACCAGCAAACTCAGGGACTTCCCATATCTTGTCAAGGACAGGGTGTCCCTGCAAGTCTGTGGCCTAGTCTGGCTAAATTTGCTAAGGTCCGTTACTTATGCTAAGGCCTGCAAAACAGGCCCTGTTCATAAAACTGCTCGGCGGACTCATGCCCTTTGTCTCTGAGCCAGTTCCCAACAATTCCTCCTTTTTCTTTTTGTACTAGCAGGGCCTGGTTCGTGATTTGTTCAAAAACCTTTCTTAAACAAGAGAACGCACAACCAAATAAAAGCTCTACAATGAATACAATTATTAAAATCATTAATATACTTTGTAACATACTTTTCAACCAGGCTCTGAGACCTAACCATTTCATCAGCCTGTCTAGGCCAAAAAAACCCACATCTTGTTTCATCTGTTGTGAATGATCCATAAGCTGTTGGATTTCCCTGTGGATTGCTTTCGACTTGTCTTCAAGGTCCATAAAACAAAGTCCTTCAAACTCCTCACAACTGTGTCCATGAACCAACAACAAAAAATCAATAGCCTTTTGGTCTTTCCACACTGCATGCTGCATGGAAGACATACCTTCTGCTAGGTCTGATATTGCTCTGCTAGTCAAATTGGCTTGTTTAACTACCCAACAAGAAAGTTTTTGTATGTCCTTATTGGCTTTGGCTGTTGCTACCCCTGGGGTAAAAAGAGAGGCAAAAACCACTTCCGATCCACTCCAAAGTCGGACATTATCATCACAATTATTTTGAATAATTTGTGCCGTGCTTCTTTTCTACCTCGTTGGGTTTGTTTTATTTGGAAGATAATGGGGCAAGACCAGGCTAAGTTGACCAATTGTACAAGGCCCCCACTTGCGGTCTAGTAGGAATACCATTCCAGGTGCGGTTACCACAAATTAAAAACCACCCTGGAGGTAAATGGCTGGGTGAGGTGGTCCCAGATGTTGGACCACTTGCATTTCAACAAAAGTCTTTACACAATCCCTTTTCCCATTTTGTCACATTCCCTATCGGAGATACTGAAGTTTGGACGATAACATTGCACTGGAGATTATGTGCTTTGTTACAAGGGGATTTTGACCTATTGATAAAAACACAATAAGAGGCATTTAAGGAGTCTACTAATTCTATTTCCTGTGATTCTGAGCCAATGGTAAGTTGGTCACTCCAAATGTCATATCTACTAAACCACTGTGAAACATTGTTTCCATTCAGCCCCCTCACTATGCTACTTGCGTTTGTCTCTTCCCACTGCTGGACAGATAGACTAAACTGATTCCAAAAACTGTCACTTAGTGGTACTCCGATACGACAAGTGACAAATGGTGCACTGGGTGTAGCTAGACGGGCACAGAAAGTTGTGGTATTGATAGTCCTTCCCAAGTGTCAGGGCAGCCTGAATGCCTTTTGCCTCAAACATTTTGTCACAGTGGACATTATAACCACACGGCTTCCCTGAAGTCGGCTCTTCCNTCGGCTCATTTTTGTGCCTCCTGTAATAAGTACTATTTTATACTCACCCTGGGAGAAGCCCTTAAATCTCTGGATTGCTACTCAAACAGACACCACGTTTCCTCTCCCCTCTCTTTGGGTTGAGACACCAAGGTAACCCAAATATTTTCACAGGGGTCAAGCAACAATTTCTGCACAAAACCACCTACTAGAACAATTACAATAGTCAATACAAATAAAGTCACTTGCATTCAACCTATCTTCTTTGATGCCAACAACGGTGTTGTTCATTCCCAGTCCTTTGATCAGAGGTCCACGAGTGGGAAATGATGATGGCAGACCCACACTCTATACCTATACATTTGATTACAATTTATAATATGATATTCATTATAAAGCTTAATCATAACAAGAACTAAAAGCGCAATAATCAACGTTGTTCAATGATCAACATTGTTTGCTTGTCTTCTAAGGAAGCTAGTAAAGTCCACGATGTTCCCCAGGCATATGGCCCTCATCTACGACCTTGCCAAAGGGTTGAGCTGTTTCTGAAGGTTGGGCCACAACATCTTGCTGTCTTAATTTGTTTTGTGTCCCTGCATCTAGTGCTGCCTTGGTCCACCATGCAGGGACCCATTGTGGTCCTGAAGGGGTAAGAACATACATATAGCCCTTACTGACAAACTGTACCTCCGCAGACCCTTCCCACACTCCTGTAGATAAATTTTTATAATATTCTCTCATCATCAGTTTCTCAGATTCTGAGGAGGCCCCAGCATGATGTCTTACGGGTGGCTCCTCAGCATCTCCAAATATACACAGGTAATTAATCACAAATAATGCTTTAAAGACCCTCTCCTGTACATCCTTAATGTCCTGAAATTTCTTTAAATATCTTTTTAGGGTCTGGTTCATTCTTTCTACAATGGATTGCCCTGTCGGGGAGGGAGGAATTCTGGTGATATGTGTGACCCCCCCACATTTGACAAAACTTCCTCATTTTTTTGCTGATATAAACTGGCCCATTGTCTGTTTTTATCTTCTGGGGGACACCCATTACTGCAAAGTAACTTGTTAAATGGTGGGTTACATGTCCTGGTTTTTCTCCCGTGTGGGGAGTTGCCCATACAAAATGACTGTGAGTGTCTACTGTAACATGCACATACTTAAGTAGACCAAACTCTGGTACATGTGTGACATCTATCTGCCAGATCTCGCAAGGACCCAATCCCCTAGGATTGACGCCTATACCCAATCCCAGCCCATGATGACTACATTCAGGACATGCCCTTACTATTCCTTTTGCTTCCTCTGTTGTGATATTAAATTGTTTCTTTAGTCCTTTGGCATTTTGGTGAAAAATACTATGTGCCTCTCACACCTTAACAAAATCACTCCAAGGCACTGTGAGAGTTACTATCTTTGGCCAGGGCCTCACTGCCCCCAAATGGCGGGTCCTGCCCTTGGGACCTAAAATTAGCCCTTGAGAGGCGCATCAGATCTTNCACCCCCTCTCTGAGCCAGGTGACAGCTGCATGTCGTGATTTCCTTCCTGCATTCATGAAGGCTGTATTTGCATTTGGGATTGGTGTTTCACTCCACTTTGATGGCATAATCCATTGGTTCTGGCTGATCCACTAGAGCACTGGTGACTTGGTTAGGTCTACCACAATATTGTTTGCTGTTGATAACAGGCTAAGCTGGAAGTCTTCTGACTGATGAATACACCAGTCTAAGATTTCTTTCCTTACGGGCAATCTGATAATTCCCAGCTCTGCACTTGTAATTTGTAAAATGCATGTTCTTCCTTTTCGAATTAATTCACCTAAGTTTTCCAGTTCTTGTATAGTCTTTTGCGGTTGTAGCTTGGTATATAACCATTCTAACACATGGACCTACTCCCCCTTTCTCTTTCTGCACTGAGTCAGTGCACCTATAAATTGTGAAGGGCCGTTGAGTATGCTTAGATCGATGAGGAGGTCCGGGTCTTGCCAGTCGACCCACCATTGAGTAATTGCGTCACTATTCGATGTAATGTGGATGCTTGATCTAGCGACAGGTGTAGTGGTTTGGCAGGATCCATGCCTTGTAACAACGGTCGAAGTTTCACAAGCTCATCATTTGAAATTCCCACTATCGGACATAGCCATTGTAAGTCACCCATTACCTTTTGGGCATCATGCAATGTTTGAATGTCCGTTTTTAGTTCAAGTTTCTGAGGTTGAATTTGGGAGTCTGATATTTGCCAACCTAAATATTTCCATGGAGATGTAGATTGAACCTTTTCAGGAGCAATCACTAAGCCTTTATCCTGTAAGGCCTGAGTCAAATACGATTGTTGTTGATCAGTAAAGGGGTATTCCTGCACAATCAGTATGTTATCCATATAATAATATACCAATGCAGTAGGCCATGCCTCTCGGATTGGCCAGAAAGCATGATCAACAAATAATTGGCACAGGGTAGGGCTGTTCTTCATACCCTGGGGCAATACTGTCCATTCAAATCTTTGGGCTGGCACTTCACAGTTGATGGATGGCAGAGTAAATGCAAATTGCTGGGTATCCTCTGGGTGCAATCATATAGTAAAGAAAGAGTCCTTCAAGTCTACAATTAATAAATACCATCATTCTGGCAACATTCGAGGGTAGGGTAGGCCAGGTTGCAACACACCCATCACTTGCATTTGTGAGTTAACTGCTTGCAGGTCATGTAAAAGATGGAACTTCCCCGATTTTTTCTTTATGACAAAGATTGGGGTGTTCCAGGGGCTTGTTGACAATTTCAAGTGACCTTGAGCCACCTGTTCTTCTACAAGTTGATGAGCTGCTTCGAGACTTTCCTATTTCAAGGACCACTGCTTCATCTATATTGGTGAATTTGTTAGCCACTGTAACGGGATCGGGAAAGTCCATTCTGCAGTGACCGTAACTAAAAATGGTTTTCAGTGGTAAGAACAACACCTATTTGGTCTAGTACATCATGCCTTACTAGTCCATATACACCATATGGCAAGGTCATAACATTAATATGAGTCGTAGCCATTCTTCCATCCAAAACGATGGAGATTCGATCTCTACTGTGCATCACTGAGGTGGAGCCTCCGACTCCTTCAACTCCTTGTGGGGCCTTGTGGGGGATGTGGCAGTAGGGGGATGCCTAGGACTAGATGTTCATGAGATGACAGGGTTTCCTGTTCTAGGCAAAGTGAAGAGGGTGCTAAGCAGGACAGTAGCATTAAATTTCCAGAGGGAGACTTTGAACTCTTCAGAAGGTTGGTTGGCAAAGTCTCCTGTGAGGTAGTACCCAAGGACAAGGGAGCCCATGAGA
>WAAB01007259.1:8795-26659 GCA_013389865.1 Piaya cayana | reverse complement strand
AAAGAGGGGAGATTGAGAAGAGAAGAGGGGAGGAAGGGTGCTCCCCAGCATCCCGCTGCCTCACTGCCCTCCACGCTCAACCCTGTGCACCCAAATGCACTTTGGAGGAAATCAGAGCCCCCTGTCCCTGCCTTTCCGCACTAGAAATTCATCGATTTAGCAGTTTTCAGTGTCCACGTCCACCTTTTGCCTGCCCAGCCCTGGGGAGGCAGCTCCCAGCACCCCTCCTGCTGCTCCCCAGAGTCCCAGAGGTGCCTGAACCCTCTCCTGCTTCATCTCCACGTGCTCAGCCTGGAGCTGGGAGGGAAAAAAAAAAAAGGCAATCTCCTTGCTGCAGAGACCAAGAGTTGCGTTCCCGAGGCTGTAGATAAACGCCGAAGTCTGGGACAGTCCCCAGAGTCAGTGGTGGATCCCATCACACCCCAACCCTAGAGAAACCTCCCCTTTCCCAACAGAGTCAGACGAGCTTTCCCAGCCCCAGATGTTATCCTCAGCCTCCTGCTCTCCGGTGCTTCCCCGCAGCCCCAGTTCCCGGAGCCTCGGGATGACTCAGGGCCCTCGGCTTTTGCTCAGAGCTGGTTTCACACTCCTGGTGCAGCTGGAGACGCGGAGCAGGCGACCCTAGACCCCCCACAGAAATGACCCCCAGCATCCCAGCCGCTTGAAACACGGGTACCTCACACCTCCAGCCTGTATGACCTGTGCTGAACAGATTTTTGCCACCCAGCTCCTAATTGCCCAGCCGCTTTGCTTTTCATGCGTGCAAATGATGGGGGATTAAATCCACTGCTGGAGAGCATCCTGCTCCTCTCCGCGGGCTCCGGGGATGCGTGGTCCAGCACCGCGTCCCTGGGGATGCGCTGGGCTACACGGGGCTGGATATGAGCCCCAGCCCCCCAGCCCCATAGCACATTATTTTTATTTCCTTTAATTAGAATGATGGAATCGCACCAAAATTTTAATTGGAAAAGACCTTCGAGGTCACAGAGTCCAACCACCGATCCATCCCTGCCACCGGACCATGTCCCCAAGCACAACATCTACCCATCTTCTAAACCCCTCCAGGGATGGGGACTCAACCCTCAACCTGCTCTGAGGCTGGACAACCCTTCCAGTCAAGAAATTCCTTCTAAAATCCAACCTAAACCTCTCCTGATGCATCTTGAGGCCATTTCCCCCTCGTCCGGTCACTGGCCACCAGGCAGAAGAGACCAGCAGCCACCTCACCACAACCTCCTTTTAGGTAGTTGGAGAAAGTGATGAGGTTTCCCTTCAGTCTCCTTTTATGCTCACAGAGTTTCCCCAGTTCTGTGTGATATTTGGCTTGTTTGCTGGTGAAATTTGCTGCGCTTCGTCCCAGCTGCTTCTGGGGACAGAGAGAGAGTGGAAAAGGCTCTTTCTGCAGGGAATTTCTCCTTAGGGCAGCTCCACAGGCTCAGCGGGTGGGGAGGAAAAGCTAAACTGGGGTAAACGGGTGCCCTGCAGCCAGTGGATCCGCCTGTTTGGGGGATGAAGCTGCTACAAGCGTCGAACCTGAGTGGTTTTTAACACCGGCATCGCGCTAGGATGTTTTTTTTCTCACACTTGAGGTCCTGAGGGACATGGGTTAGTGTTTGATGGGAATGGTTGGACTCGATGATCCGATGGGTCTCTTCCAACCCGGTGATTCTGTGATTCTGTGAATCGATGGTGCTGCTCAAATCTGCTCCAAAACGCGACACAACCTCATGCAAAACAACGAGCCAAGGCTTGATAGAGCCCCTGGGGAGAGCAGAAGGAGCTGGAAGCGGAGGTCCCTTTGCCACCTCCAGGTCCCCAAGGGCTGCACTGGGTCACAACAGGACCAAGTGGCTGTCACCACTCCAAAAATCCTCTCCTCTGGCTTTCCAGGGCCGGCATCACCGGTGATTTACCCCGATTGCTTTTATGGTTATTGGGGAGCGAATGCAGCTCCTTGGTGTGGCCTGGCTTTTATTTTTTTTTATTTTATTTTATTTTCTAGATGGCTGTAAATGGGGAAAGCTACCATAAAAAATATATTAAAAAATAAATATCAGGCACGGTTGTAATTTAAATGAACGCTTGTCTGATACACCCTAACGCCCCAGGGAAGGACGTGCTGCGGGGTTATTAAGTAAGCAAAATAAACATAAATCACCTCGGCGTTTGGCTCTTTGCAAGATTTTTTTTTTTTAATCTGGGAGCATGAAAGCAGCAGAGACAAAACGCTGCACTCTAATAACCTGAACTGCTCGGGACCTTCACCGCGCTCCCTGCCTCCCTCTTTAGAAGCCCAAGGATGGATTTATTTTTTTTTTTTTTTTTCCCCCCCGGTGCCAAAAGGTCCCATTTCAAAAGAGGGAGGCACTGCTGGGTGGATTTCCAGCGAGCGAGAGATACCTGCCCGGCTAAGGCGTTGCTGGCACACGCTCCCTGCGCCTTTCCTTAAGGATCTAGGTGAGGGGTCCAAGGCAGCCAGGGCGGAGGCTGTGATGACACTGGGATGGTTTTGAAACCTCAGCCAAAACAATTCTGTTGAAAAAAGGAGGTGGGTTTGTTGGTTTTTTTCCTTTTTGTTTTCTTTTCTTTTTCAGACACCTGTGGCGAAGAGGCGAAGGGGCAGCGCTGGGACAGGGAGGAGGGGGATGCGGGATGCTGGGTTGCAGCCCGAGGTGTGCAGCCAACGGTGCTGCGAGAAGCCACGCGAGACGGGGGGCTTTGCCGGGACACCGAGTGACGGGTGTGGGAACCGAGGTCGGCTGGCTCGCCAAGAAACTGCACGAAGGACTTTGCCCTCCACCCCTTCTCTCCTGGATCCCTGGTGCAGAAGCATCAGGCTTCACCTAAGTGAGAAGTGGCACTGAATAAAGGATGATTTCAATCAGACCTGCACGCTTGCCTTCCCTGGAGGAGTTCAAGGAGAGCTTGGATTTTTTTTTTTGCCCCTGATCCAGTGAGAGGTGTCCCTGCCTGTGGCCATGGGGTGGATCTGGATGGGCTTTGAGGTCCCTTCCAACCCAACCCACCCCACGATCCTATGATTACCCCAGTTCTGCCTTGCTTTCCTTCACCGTGCCCAGAACCCAGAGCAGCAGCACGCGGTGAAGGTGGCTGCACCCTTGGTGAAGCCCCGAGACCCTTCTGGAGAGCGTTGCGATCGCATCCTTTGTGGTCACACCCCTCCTCCTCCTGGCCCCTGAGCCTCTGTTGTAAACCAGGGCTATAAATGATGGATCCGATTGCTAAGAACAACAGGGATGTTGATAGCAACCCCAGGGGCGTGTTAGGAAGCTGCGTGGATGCCGGGCTCCGTGGCTGCTGGATTTAATATCCCTGCGGTGTTGCAACTGCGGGCGAGTTCGCTGTCTGCCGGATGAGTCACTCTGACCCACTGGCCTGGTGCTGCCTGGCCAAGGGGAGGGTCGGGGTGGGCTTCATCCCACGCACGATCCAGCTGGGACCCCCCAGGAGCACCCCCTGCCTCCTCGGTGCTGGTGGCAAAACAACTGATGCTGCATCGCTGGGGTGGGGAGAGGTGGTGGGTTTGGAAGGAGGAGGAGGAATCACGGAATCACAGAATCACCAGGTTGGAAGAGACCCAGCGCATCATCGAGTCCAACCATTCCCATCAAACACTAACCCATGTCCCTCAGGACCTCGCCTGCTGAAGGATGAGAGCTGAAGGATGGTTTGGGTGCTGGGGTTGGAAGGGGAAGGGTGGGTTTTGCACCTCGTTGAGCTTTTTCCTCGCTGTGGCAGGGTGGCACTGCCCAAACGCGCTGCTTGCGACATCAGTTTTCCCACTCCCGCATCGCTCCGCACGGCCGCTCGGCTGCCCTGGGCTTTGGTTCAAGTCTGCTCCTTCCCCACCAGCATCTCCCCTCCCTCACCCCACAGGCTTGGGGTGCAGACGCCTCTCGATGCCCCCCAGTGCTCACTGGGGACGCCCCCATCACCCCCAGCTCTGATGGGGCGTCCACAAAATGCTCCAACCACTCTAGAGGAGGGAGTGCTAGGGAAGGACTCAAAGCCCCCAAGATCTCAAGAAGCTTGAACTGGCCAGAAAAAAAAGGGCTGGGTGAGGCTGAGAAGACCTTTTCCACCCCAAGCTCCTTCAGCTCTTGAGCGCGGAAAAACTTCTTTGCTCTGCGTGCGTGTAGCTTTAAAGATGAGCTTGACCTTTCCAGCAAGCAGATTTCCGGAGGATTCTTGGAGAAGCACCAAATTTTGCCTAATTCAGTCATTTCAAGGCCTGTAGCCCTGTTCCGTGCAGAGCAGAGATCTGGATTCCTCCCGCGGGGCCAGGAGCCGGAGAGGATGTGCCCATCAGGAGGCTTTGCCGGCTGCTTCGCCTTTGGGAACGGGAATCTCTTTGCTTTGGTGGTTGCAAAGTCACCTGTTCCCAGCGTGGCCACTGTCCAAGCAGTAATAAACAGAAATAAATGTATCTATGGGGCATGGGGACCTCAACATCTCCTGTGTGACCCTCACGCCCCTCCAGGAGGGGCGACCAGGCTGGCAGAGATGCTCTCAGCTTCGCTCTGGTCCAAGGGGAGAGGATGGGGAGGAGGGCAGGGGGCTGGTGGGTGCTGGAGGTGGCAATGCTCTAGGACGCGCCACGGCTTCTCCGAGACCCGATGGGATGTTCGTGTGGATGAAAATGCAGCCCCGACGCCACAAAGCTGTGGGAAGGCAGGAAAAACTGATGTTTTCCAGCCACCAGCCGGTCTTCCCATGAAGAAGCATCATCCCCTTGTGCCTCTCCGGGGTGGGTCCTGCACTTCAGGGCGGATTTTTGCGCTGCTGACATGATGCGAAGGCCGGGTCCGTGCTGATTGCACTGGCAACCATCAGGGTTGAGAGCCAAGGGCACGAAACCAGCGCACGAAACCAGCTTTTACAGGGGGATGAGAACCAACAGAGCCTGGCGAGCTGGGATGCGGGACAGGGATGCTGGATCCCCACCCCAGCAGCCAAGCCGGCCACCTCGGAGCAGGAGGGCGACCGTGGGTGCCTGAGCGCCAATGCCGCAAGCCTCCCCTGCAAATTCCTCCTCCCCTGGGGTGTCTGATCCCCGGCCCAGGCACCTTTCCTGGGCGCGGGGGCGGATCAAAGCCCGCGCGTGCCAGCCCTGTTACTGCTCTGGGCCAACTGGGCTATTTTGGCTTCCCTAATCTGATGGGAGCGCTGGGGAAGAAGCGTGGGGTTGGGGTTTTTCTTATTGATTTGATTTTTTTTTTTTTTAATTACTCCTTCCGTTGGCCATGGGATGACGACAAGCCCTGACCGGGACCCCTGGGGAGGGGAATGTGCTGTCTGGCCCCCACCAGCGCATCCGGGCTGCCGTGGGCTCCGCTTCGCCATCCCCCCCTCGCTTCCTGACGGCGAGACTTGGCAGCACTCGGAGGGAGAGTCCAGAGCTGCCCTTGGGACGGGAGAAACTCCAACAGGAAACATCCTTCACTGGAGCAGCACGAGTTCTTCCCCTCTCGTCCCTCCCGCTTGTTGTGTTTCTCAAGGAGGAGGGGGTTGGATGAGAGCTTTGGGACGCTGCGTTGATTTAGATGATGGGAAAGAGCCGGACACGCATTCTCGCCTGGTTTTTTTTTTTTTTTTGCTGCTGAGCATCCCATGTCCCCCCAGCTCTAGGCGAGACCCCCCACTAAGGTTGCTCCCCGTCTCCCCCCAGACCTGCATCCCAACCAGGAGAAACTCTTGGTGGGGGCAGGAATCGTTGAGGCGGAAGATCCAGCATCCAGCCCGACCCGAGGATGAGGGGTTAACGGCAGCGGTGCTGTTGCTGCAAGGTTGGCGGGTGCTCAGCGCTGCGGCTGCCAAAGCGGCTCCGCCGGTGCCATGAACTTCCCTTTCTTCCATAAAAGTCCACCGGATCCGAGCTCCCGTGGGACGCTCTCGGCTGGGGAAGGAGGGGGCCGAGCCGCCCTACCTGGGGCGCGTGCAAGCGCCGGGGGCTGTTTGTGCAACGCCTCGTTTGCCTCACCCCCCCCAAAAAAAAAAAAACCCACCCGGTGAGCCAGAACCAGCCCTCTCCCTGCTCTCTGCCTTGGCTCCGGCGAAGGAAAAGTCATTTTTGGTGTATTTTGAAGGGTTTAGCGGCCCCGTTTCAGCCTGGTTGGGGGAAAGCCGGGATGGTGAGGCTGGGGCTGGGCAGCTCGGCTTTTCAGCATCGCTCAAACCGCTCCAGGCCGGAGCTTGGACCCACAGATCCGTGTCCAGGGGGACGTGAAGGTGGTGGAGGAGCTTGTGAAGGAGAAGCGGGCCCACCAGAGACGCCCATCGGTGCCGCTGGAGGTTATTTCTGCACCACCTCCTTGCACCAACCGTGCTTTCCTGCCACTGGCAATGGGACAATACCCCCCCCCAGCTCGACGGGAACAGTTTCCCTCCTCCAACCTCGATTATTTTGGGCTGCTTGTGGGCGGTGGTGCAAATAAAAAGACCAAGAAGTTCTTTCCCAGCCCTCTTCCCAAACCAAGGGGCCAAAACTGCATTTTCCCAGGTGCTCGGATGGAGCAGGAATGAGGAGCTGGGCCAACGGCGAGAGCTGCTCCCTCCAGGGACGCTCGGGCTGGTCCCGTGCAGGCAGCGCAGCCTGGTTTGAGTCCAAACCTCGCGGATTTGGGTCCAATCTACATCCTCACACCTCAGGGAGCACCACAGGGAGCCGGAGCAGGTCCCCATGGTTGGCTGGGGGTTCTACCCCAACCCACAACCGGCTCACAGCTTGCAGGCAACCCGATGCGAACCCTGTATCAGTTACAGCAGCAGACGAGGTGTCATCACGCCAAGAGGCCGGGGCTTGCATCACAAGTGTCTTGCAACGAAGAAAGCCAAATTTTTACAGGAGAGGCGCACACACGCTCACTCTCACACACACACACACACGGGGAATGAGCCTCGGTAATTAACTTAATAGGTTTCTTACAGAATGCCCCGTGAGTGATGCTCAACATATTCAAGTGTTGACAAGACGGCGCTGAACCCGACGCCTACGCACCGGGCAAAGCAGGCAGCGAGCGCAGACACACCTTCATTGTCTGAAACCTGGAGTAGAACTCCAAACCCGCCCTTGTGAAATGGGGAGACGAGCAGATGGGGCTCAGTAACCCTTCGCCTGCCGGCACCCGATTCCCGGAGCCAGGGGACACACACGCGAGGTGGCGGCGGGTCAGCCCCGAGAGGGAGAAATTAATTTATAATTGCCTTGAGCAGGCTTGCAGATGTTTCCATATACAGATTTGAGATAAGTTATGGATGGGTTGGAGCCCACCGGCACCATTTGGCTTTAATTAATGGGTTTAAATTGGAAGAGGGAAGATTTAGATTAGACATTAGGAAGAAATTCTTCACGAGAAGGGTGGGTTGACCAGAGCAGCGGTGGCTCCTCCATCCCTGGAGGGGTTCGAGGACAGGTTGGATGGGGCTGGGAGCCCCTGATCCAGTGGGAGGTGGAACTGGGTGGAACTGGATGGGCTTGGAGGTCCCTTCCAACCCAACCAATTCCATGATTCTATGATACGACTCAGGCAGTTAATATAGAGAGAGCTGAGCAGCCCCCAGCGCGTCTCTCCTGGTGTCTCATCTGCATTTGCCCACATCCCAGAGGAGCTGTTCCCTTCTCTCTTTTTTTCCTACAAAAAGCAGAATTTTGGCTAATCTTGATGCTGCAGGTGGTCTCAGCCCCTCAGCTTCGGAGAACCGAGCCAAGTCAACGCTACCCAACACAAAACACCCTCCCGAAGAGCCAACAATACCCACGGTCACCTAAAAAAAATGAGTAAAAAAAAACCATGTCTGAAAGAGAGATTAATGGAGAAACCTGTTTGGATGGAGACGTTTTGTAAGAGGCAGCAGAGAGCTGCTCGGGGTGGGATCTTGAGTCAGGAAAGTTGCTTAAGAAAGGGTGGTCGTTCTTACAGGTTTCGCCAGGTTGGGAAACGTTCTCCCGGCGGCTGAGGACCCGCGTTGTACAACGCGTGGAGCAATCGCCGGCGCTGTCATCATTCCACGGCCGAGCTCCCAAAACCCGTCGGGCTCCCTCGGAGTCCCCGCCGCCTGCTCCCTGGGTCTCCCTTGCACCTCACCCTCTCGCTATCACACGGGGATCAGTCCCAGCATTCTCCAAGGGGAAAGTCTTTCAGCAGATGCTGTTGATGCTTCCTGAACCGAGCAGCTCCCGGTGGAGCAGGCAGTAGGCTCATTCCAACACTTGACATGGGCTGGAAGTGTTTTTAGAGGAAGGCAGGGCTGGCTTGGAGCTGGAACACCAGGTTTGGGGAGCTCCTTCCCTGCCTCCTCGTCTGCCTGCATGCAGCAACCTCAGGGCAGGCGCTGAGCACCGCAGGGACGTCCAGTTCTGGAATCTTCAATGTAGGAAGGAGATGGAGCTGTTAGAACGGGTCCAGGGGAGGCTACCAAGATATTCAGAGGGCTGGAGCACCTTCCACATGAGAACAGGCTGGGAGAGTTGGGCTTGTTCAGCCTGGAGAAGAGAAGGCTCTGAGGAGACCTCAGAGCAACTTTTGAGCACCTGAAAGGGCTACAAGAAAGCTGAGGAGGGGCTGTTCACAAAGGCTTGTGGTGATAGGATGAGGGGCAATGGGGATAAACTGGAGAGAGGAAGATTTAGACTGGACATGAGGAGGAATTTCTTCACCATGAGGGTGAGGAGGCCCTGGAACAGGTTTCCCAGTGAAGTTGTGGCTGCTCCATCCCTGGAGGGGTTGAAGGCCAGGTTGGATGGGGCTGGGAGCCCCTGATCCAGTGGGAGGTGGATGGAACTGGATGGGCTGTGAGGTCCCTTCCCACTCAAACCATTCCATCATTCTACGATTCTGTGAATCTATGATTCTAGGACCTGTCATCATTCCTAACTTAAAAAGATGCAAAAGGCATTTTAAAGATTCAGATCAACTGAGTAACAGCACCAGAACCTGGGCCGTGGCTATTTGAAGGGATTTTTTTTCCCCCCCAGGAGCGCACCGACCGCATCCGAAGTGTGTGAATTCTGCAGCCGCTGCTCTTCGCTGCAGACGAGACCTGGGCTGCACGGAGCCAAATTCGCGGGGCTGTGGAGCGCGGGAATTAAGGATTTAGCCGGGAGTCAGCTTTGTATTGTCAAGGAATTAAAGATTTACCTGTGCGTTGCAGACGGAGGCTTAAAGGTTTTACGTACACGTTAGATTTACAGCTCACCCGAATTTCGAAACCGTTGGGTTTTACCCCGCCAGGGAGGATTTTGACCCGGACGAAATGCGTGCCGGTGGGAACGGCAACGGGAGCTGGGACCCAGGCTTTGCCCGGAGCTCTGAAATCAACCCCAAACCTCGCAAACAACCTGCCTGGGCTCTTGCAGAGACGGAGCCAAGTGCGATCAACCCCTAAAACGAGCCTTGTGATTCAAACCCATTGATTTGGCGTTTGTTGGAGAAATCTTCGCACTACGGTCTCTTTTCTCTCCTGAAAAAGCACGTTGGTACCCAGGAGGTCTTGTGGGAGCCAGAGCACCCCTTCCACCACCACCTCCAGCAGTGATGGCTGCTCGGGGGCTGCTTTTTTCACTCTTTAAAACCCCTAATCAAGACCTGGAAGGGGGGGCGCAGCAGCAAAGGCAGCAAACCCTACACAGCCAGCGCCTCGCTGAGAGATCTGAGGGGCGAAAGCCCAGCGTGACACATGGAAAACGCGTCCCGAACGCCCCTGCGAAGCCAAGCTGCCCCGTCCCGCTATCGGCTGCCCATCGGGTATTGCAACCGCAGCCTGTTGCACGCAGGGCGCGGGGCCAGGCAGAGGTGCAGGAGCTGTGCAACGCCCAGCCCGGGGCTAGCGGGCTCGCCCACGCGCTGGGAACGGGAGGGCTCGCTTGCAGCCCTGATCGTCTCGCAGGATGAGCCCTGATGGCAGGCGGATAAGGCCGCCCTTACGTAAGGCTCGGGGTTGCGTGGAGGATGCGGGAGCAGACTTGCTCTGGCCCTCGCTTGCCTGCAGCGTGGCCAGCCCCGTCGGCCCCCAGGACCAACCCAACCCCTTTGGTACCCGCACGCGGTGGGACACGCAGCTCCGTGCGCCAGCGGGGCCAGCGGGAAGGAGACCCGGAGCTCTTCTCCCTTACTCCCTACTGNACCAACCCAACCCCTTTGGTACCCACACAAGGTGGGACACAGAATCACAGAATCACACAGAATCACAGAATCACTGGGTTGGAAGAGACCCACTGGATCATCGAGTCCAACCACTCCCACAACAAATGCGGTTTTGGGGCACACATGGAACTGTTGTGGGCACCACTGGGCTGACCGACGAGGATGGGACACGTAGCTCCGTGCGCCAGCAAAGCCAGTGGGAAGGAGACCTGGAGCTCTTTTCCCTTGCTCCCTACCCCATGCTCACGGTCCCTCCCCATCCCGTTCCCCACGTCCCACTGCTCCCTTCCCACTCCTTCGGTATGGAGAGGTGCGAAATAGGTTATTGTTCACGAGGGCGCTGGTGATTATTAATAATAACTCAGCTCCTTCGTGCTCCAGTTTCCTCAGCGCCTTGGCAGGATGCCACCGGGCCCCAGTGATTTAGCGCAACTTAATTATCCCCGGCGTTTCATCACCTCTTGTTTTTGATGTCTGTGTCTCTGTCAGTGCCTCACCTTCGTGACTAAGGGAGCCAGGGGAAACAGAGTGGTGGAAAAGAGGGAGAAAGGGGGATAAATCCCGAGATGGAGGGTGCGGAGCTGCTGCTCAGTAGCCAGGCAGGCAGAGAGGCTCAGGATGAAGTCCCGCGGGGTGCTTGGCTGTATCTGCATGGGGATGCACACCCAGCTGTGGGGTCTCATCTCAAAATAGCACAGAATCATAGAATCATGGAATAGTTTAGGTTGGAAGGGACCTTAAAGATTATCTAGTTCCACCCCTGCCATGGGCAGGGACACCTCCCACTGGATCAGGGGCTCCAAGCCCCATCCAACCTGGCCTTGAACCCCTCCAGGGATGGAGCAGCCACCCCTGCTCTGGGCAGCCTGTTCCACTGCCTCCCCGCTCTCACAATGAAGAAATTCTTCCTTATATCAAGCCTAAATCTGCCCCTCTCCAGTTTATACCTGTTCCCCATGGTCTCAAGCCTTGGTTGTTTCTCCCAGGAGCAGAGAACGCAACGGTCCGAGTCTCCTGCTTGTCAAAGGGGTTGAACCTCGCCTGCCCCTCAACCACCTCCACGGGGGAGCGAGTGGCCACCCCGACCTCGGGAAGTGTTGGATTTGCTGGATTTGGCTCCTGAGCGCCCAGGCAATCAAACGGGAGCTGCCAGATGAAGGCTGCTAATAGGATTCCTCAGGCTTCTCTGACCCCACCACGGAGGATCAGGCTTGAGGAGCCACGAGCAGAGCCGGGACCACCTCCTGGGACCTGCTGCATGGCAGGAGCAGGTCAGCGATAGCGAAGGGGACACCAGGAGGGACAAACCGCCCGGAGGAAGGAGGGCTCAGCAGGGCCCCTGATCTGCTGGATTTCCCTGAGAAGATAAAGCCGGGGCAGGTAGGGTGAGGTGGCCACCGTCATCTGTCAGATGTTCAGCACAGGATGGCAGGACACAGCGATGGAAAATGGGAAAGAGTCTCTTGAATGGCTAAAAGAGCCACTTTGGGGAGGAATAAGAGTGTCTAAGTTTGATCCCTCGGCTGCTCCTGCCATCCCTCACCCCCTTGTGCTGGTCCCGGTGAGGAGGGCCGTGAAGGCTGGTGCATCTCTTCTCGCCAGAGCTGCTTATCAGCATCAATAAAGCAAGCAAACAGGCTGGTCTTTGCGCTGGGTAAAGCCTCCGTGCTAAGTTAAACCCCGTTTTAAATAGCAATACTTCCTTTTCCTATAGTATTTCCCATCCATTCATTTCTAAGCATGTTAGGGAAGTGGGTGGGTGTCAGTAACCACATTTTATAGGTGCAGAAGTGCTGGTTCAGCGTGTTCAGTCTCTAAACTGGTGTCAGGGCTGGGATTAAAGCACCTTCCCGTGCTGCCAGGTGCCGTCAGCAGCCTGGACCCCACAGCCCAGCAGCATGGGATGGGATACAGGGCTGGGATGCAGGTGTGGAATGAAGGGTTGGGATGTAGCAGTGGGACCCAGGGCCAGAATTCAGGGTTGAGATGCAGCCCTGGGATTCAGGGTTGGGATGTAGCATGGAGACGCAGGGCTGGGGTGCAGGGTTGGGATGTAGCCCTGGGATGCAGCTCTGAGATGCAAGTTTGGGTTGTAACACTGGAATGCAAGGACCAGAATGTGGAGCTGGGATGAGGGATGTAGCTTTGGGATTCAGGGCTGGGATGCAGGGTTGGGATGTAGCCCTGGGATGCAGCTCTGAGATGCAAGTTTGGGTTGTAACACTGGAATGCAAGGACCAGAATGTAGAGCTGGGATGAGGGATGTAGCTTTGGGATTCAGGGCTGGGATGCAGGGTTGGGATGAAGCATTAAGGTTCAGCTCTGGGATGCAGGGTTGGGATGTAACACTGGGATGCAGGGCTGGGATGAAGGGTTAAGGTTCAGCTCCGGGATGCAGGGTTGGGAAGTACCCCTGGGATGCAGCTCTGAGGTGCAAGTTTGGGTGGTAGCACTGGAATGCAAGGACCAGAATGTGGAGCGGGGATGAGGGATGTAGCTTTGGGATTTAGGGCTGGGATGCAGGGTTGGGATATAGCTCTGGGATGCAGGTTTGGGATGTAACACTGGGATGCAGGGCTGGGATGAAGGGTTAAGGTTCAGCTCCGGGATGCAGGGTTGGGAAGTAGCCCTGGGATGCAGCTCTGAGGTGCAAGTTTGGGTGGTAGCACTGGAATGCAAAGACCGGAATGTAGAGTTGGGACGAGGGATGTAGGGTTGGGATGCTGGGCTAAGATTCAGCTCTGGGATGCCAGGTTGGGGTGCAGCATTGGGATGCAGGGCTGGGATGCAGGGTTAGGATTCAGCTCTGGGATGCCAGGTTGGGGTGCAGCATTGGGATTCTGGGCTGGGCTGCAGCCCTGAGGCGCAAGGACCAGAATGTAGAGCTGGGATGCAGGATTGGGATGCAGGATGGGATGCTGACTGGGATGCTCACGCTCTGAGGGGAAGCAGGGCAGCTCAGCAGGTGCCCGGCCGGAGCAGAGGATGCTCCACAGGTCTCTTAGCATCGAGCAATCTCTCTCCTGCGGAGCCAGGACACCTCAAAGCCGCAGGACCAGGCTGGCTCAGCATCCCTGGGAGGGCACCCAGCGGCGGGGAAACCCGAGCTCGGCTCCAGACCACACCAAACCCAGCGAAGCGCCAGCAAACTGGGGAGCGAGGGACGAGAAAGCCAGGAATTTTCATTAAAGGGGGAGGGAAAAAAATTTATTTAAAAAAAAAAAAAAAAGTCTTTCCAGTATTTCCCTCCGCGTCTTTGGCCTGGCGCAGCCCTTCTGCTCACTGCTCTGTTTATACATGATAGACAACTAATTAACATCCAAGCCTCTTGAAAGGTCTTTTCAGAGGTAATGTACTGACAGAGGATGTCAGTAAGGAGCAGTGATTTGTCTAAGCAGTGATCACATTGTTTCAGACTGAATGAGGTGAATATTAAACTGCTTTAAATGCACTCTTCATAAAGCACTAATTACATACTCCCGGGGGAGTACGGGCAAGGAATACTAAACAGCAGAAAAGTCAACAGAGCGCTTTTTATAGTATGTTGCTGGGTTCTGTGTTTTTCTGTCTTTCTTTCTTTCGCTCGCGCTCCCTCTCTCTCTCTTTTACAGTAAAAATCACAGCGCGCCGAAGAATACACATTTATAGCACAATGGTTCACATCTAATTATATGGCAATCATTAGCTTTAACCTGGGTGGATTATATTTTCTTTGATATGCTGTGGCCCCCCGGCATCTCGCCGCGTAGAAGGCTTCCAATGGCATTTTCTCCCCTCCCTCAAAAAAAAAAAAATTGTGCTTTTTTCCCCCATCGTTACCGTTTGCTTATCGTTTATTTTTTTTTTCTTTTTTTCTCTCCCCAAACAAAAATTTTAAATTGGCAGGGAGAAAAGGGGCAAAAAGAGGGGAGGAGGAGAAATCCGTTTAATCCAAATAAGAATCTGTTCCCCTCCCTCCTGGAACCGTGCACTTAGTTATTACCAAGGTAACTCCGCTGGGGTTTTTTTAAAGAGGAGAGGAAATACAGAATGGGCCATTAATGAATTCCTGCGGATCCTGCTGCGCTCCTGGTCTGGCTCAGCCTGACACCCTGATGGGGCGAGCAACTCCTCCATGCATTAGCTATTTTTTTAATAGTGTGACATGGAGAGTCAGGGCTTGTGGGGGGGCAGTGGGGGGGGAGATCAAAGGAACCACAAACCAAATCCTCCCGGCACAGAAAAACCTCGAGAGCCTCTTATCCAATAAGAGGAAACATCCTCGAGGAACCTGCTGCTTCCTCCCGGGTAGCAGAGCGGGAGCGCCGGGAGAAGACGTTGAGGACGGGGATGATGGGATGATGGGGACGGTGGCCAAACCGACACCCCCCTCGAATACATCAGGAATGGCTTCGGAGCAAAAGATCTGGCACAAATGCATAGGACATGACTCAAAAAGCATAGGATCTGGTTTATATGCATAGGATCTGGCTTAAATATATAGGATCTGGCTCAAATCCGTGCGTACAAGCTATGGCTCAAATGCATAGGGTCTGGCTCAAATGTGTAGGATATGACTCAGATGCATAGGATCTGTCTTAAATACATAGGGTCTGGCTCAAATACGTAGGGTTTGGCTCAGATGCATAGGATCTGGCCTAAATACATAGGATCTGGCTCAAATCCACATGTACAAGCTATGGTTCAAATGTATAGGGTCTGACTCAAATGTGTAGGATATGACTCAGATGCATAGGATCTGGCTTAAATACATAGAGTCTGGCTCAAATGCATAGGATCTGTCTTAAATGCATAGGGTCTGGCTTAAATGCATATAATCTGGCTTAAACACATAGGATCTAGCTTGAATATATAGGGTATGGCTCAAATGCATAGGGTCTGGCCCAAATCCACACACACAAACTATGGCTGAAATGCATAGGATATGACTCAGATGCATAGATTCTGGCTCAAGTCCATAAGGCTGGGCTCATACACACAAAGTATGGCTCAACCAAGCTCAAACGCTCAGGTTGGATTCCATAAACACGATGTATGGCACGAATACACAGGATACGGTTCAAACGCGCAGGCTAGCACTCAGAAACATAAGGTATTATGCATAGGACAGGATTTAAATGCATAGGACAGGTTTTATAGGCACAGGATAGGATTTGAAAGCATGAGTTTTAGCTCAAACAGATAGGATATAGTTCAAACATAGGGGGTTGGGGTTAGGTTTTAGTTCAGACGCAGCAGGTATGGCTCAAACACATTGAGTATCATTCAGATCCATAGGGTCTGGCTCAAATACACAAAGTACATCTCGAATGCATCGGGTAGGATTCAGAAACGTGAGGGATGGCTCAAACGCGTAGGACGCTTCAAACACATGGGGTAGGATTCATACGCGCAGGCCAGGATTTGAAGATTTAAGTTTTGACTCAGACACAGAGGGTCTGGCTCAAACACACAGCGTATGGCTCATATGCACGGGGTACAGCTCAAAATGCATAGAATTCAGCTCAGATTCATAGAGCAGAGCTCAAATGCATAAGGTAGGGCTCAAGCTCACAGGATACAGCTCAAATGCATAAGGTAGAGCTCAAATTCATAGGATACAGTTCAAATTCATAGGATACAGNCAAACACACAGCGTATGGCTCATACGTAGGGTAAAGTTCAAATGCAGAGGGTCTGGCTCAAACGCACAGAGTATGGCTCGTATACATAAAGTTTAGCGAGTTTGGCTCAAATGCAGAAGGTCTGGGGCCAACGCACGAGGTGTGGCTCAAAGGTCTAGTGTATGGCTCAAATGCATGGGGTACGGCTCAAAATGCATAGAATTCAGCTCAGATTCATAGAGCAGAGCTCAAATGCATAAGGTAGGGCTCAAATGTATAAGGTAGGGCTCAAATTCATAGGGTATAACTCAAATGCATAAAGTAGAGCTCAAATTCATAGAGCAGAGCTCAAATTCATAGAATACAGTTCAAATTCATAGGATATAACTCATATGCATAAGGTAGGGCTCAAATTCATAGGGTACAACTCAAATGCATAAAGTAGAGCTCAAATTCATAGAGCAGAGCTCAAATTCATGGGGTACAGCTCACATACATAAGATAGGGCACAAATGCATAGCGCAGGATCCCTACGTGTATGGTCAGATATATAGGGTCTAGCTGAAAGGCACAGGGTGGGACTCGATAGTCTGGGATAGATTCTAGCTCAGGGTCGCCCAGGGCTGCTGTGGAGTCGCCATCCCCGGAGGGACCGAGAGGACGGGTAGACGAGGCGCTCAGGGACGGTTTAGTAGCAGGCAGGGCTGGTTGGACTCGATGACCTCAAAGGTCTCTTCCAACCGAGCAGGTGAGGGCTCGGAGGCTCTGCCCGTGCCCAGAGCATCCTCTCCCCGCAATCAACCACCGCTTCGTGTCTCGCAAGGTGCCCACAAGGCCTGGCCAGGAGCCTCGTGAAGAGCAAGCAAGCCTGGAGCTGGCTGGGCTCGTGCGCTGCCTTCCTTCGAGGTGCAAACTTCCTCGGAAAGGAAGAGTCATGCAGCCTTTAGATTTTATTTTTTTTTTTTAATGCCTTTAAAGAACATGAAAGAATCTGATAATTACTTCTATCTACCACCCAACTGTACTAATTACCAACCTATTTCTTCACAGTATGACAGACACAGGCTCTCCAAAACACATAGAGATAAATTAGCACTAATTGGTTTTCCTCTGGCTGTTTGAATTAGTATTTAAAGCTCCAATTACAAAGCAGAATAATTACTATTAATGTCCTGTCGCAGTACAAAAGGCAGATATCTCGCGAATGAGTCCAGGTGTATTATTACACTGATTACGGAATATTTAACCTGGCTCGTTAAGACAAAGACACGGGGAAACTTGAAAAAAAGACCCAAGAAAGGGAAAGAAAACCGCAGATGGTGGCAAGTCCCTGCAGGGGATGGAGGGGGGGTGTCTTTGAAACCTGGGATGAGAGAGGTATGAGGAGAAGGAGTGAGGGAGAAAGAGCAAGAAAGGGAAAGGCGGGGGATGAGAAAAGAACAATTCTATCAGAAACCAAAGGAGAAATTAGAGGGATGAAGTGGAATACAAACACTGCCCTTGCTGGCAGAGCCCAGCAGCACAAAAGGAGTTGTCGACACACCCTGCTCCCCAGCTCCTGGGGGTCATGGAATCGTGGAATTCCTGAGGTTGGAGAAGAGCTCTAAGCTCAAACAACCCAACACCACCGTTCCTGCCAAACCATGTCCCAACGTGCCACGTCTGCATGTCCTTTGAACCCTCCAGGGATGGAGATGCCTCCTTCCTCATCCCGCATCAGCTGTTGGCTTCAGTCATCCCTGGACGATCAAAATCGGGGGATTCCTCAGGTTATCAGCACCTACAGTCACATGATGGTGTGGGGGTATGTCCCACACTGGCCAAGACAGAATGGGGAAGGGATGGAGAGTCGTTTTCCAGACTGGACACAGTGACTTTCCCAGCTGGGAGGCTCCACGGCTTCTAGAAAGCTGCCTGGAGGAGAAGAACCTGAGGGTGTTGGTTGAACAGTGGCCCAGGTAGCCAAGAAGGCCAAGGGCATCTTGGCTTGGAGCAGACACAGCATGGCCAGCAGGGCCAGGGAGGTTCTTCTCCCTCTGGACTTGGCACTGGTGAGACCGAACCTCGAATCCTGGGGTCAGTTGTGGGCCTCTCACCA
>WAAB01007258.1:116924-142122 GCA_013389865.1 Piaya cayana | reverse complement strand
CCTCTCTCCAACCCTTCTTGTAACTGGGTCAGAGATCCATTTGTCAACTTCCAATCAAGTGGAACATCCCCAGTCAGCCAGGACTGCTGGGTGATGGAAAAGGGTTTTCTGAGCACCTCCAATGGCTCCCTTAATACCCTTGGGTGCATGTCATCTGGCCCTATAGACTTGTGAATGTCTAATAGACCAAGCAGGTCTCTAACCATTTCCTCTTGGATCATGGCAGCCTTGTCCTTCTCTACTTCCCTGTCTTCTGGCTCAGTAGGCTGGGTACCTGGAAAACAGCTGATCTTACTATTAAAGACTGAATCAAAGAAGTCATTAAGTACTTCAGCTTTAACCTCCTTTGCCAGTATTGTTTTCCCTGCATCCAGTAAAAGATGAAGATTCTCTGTGGCCCTCCTTTTATCACGATTTGAATGACCTCCAAATTAATTCTGTTTAATTTCCATATTTTGAATTCACACAACAAGAACAGATTAAATTAGTAATTTCTTTTTGAAAACTAAAGTCCAACTTCAGGCTCTTCAACAAGCATGCCTCATCACTGCTTTGATCTTCAGCATGCCTCTTTCTACTCTAGATTAAATATTAATGAGAGCCTGAAATCTATTAATAAATTGCCAACACATACTAAAATATCTCAGCCTCAAGGGCTTTATGCACTGCTGAATATCAAAACAACATTCTAAGGAAAATTTATCATTATAAATCTTGCTTCCTGCAAAGTCTTTTTCCCAGTCTGTTTTTCATAAGGCCACAAATCTAGTCTAATCGTATGCTGCTTACCTTCTCCTCATCATCCCTTCTCCCTTTCTCCATCTCCCCTGAGCAAAAGCCAGGGTGGAACAGCAGGAATACAGACTGTTTCCACAGCCACAATGTCAGCAGTCTCGTGATGGAGTGTTCACAACACACAAAAGGAAAATAGTGCAGAAACACATGAATCCAAGATGGTCTCAAAGCCATAACTAAGACTTCAGCATTTTGGCCTGCTAGCAAACAAAGCTGGAACTCATGGCTCAGACCAAAAGGGATACCCAAAGTTAAATGGTATCATCCTGCTTTTTCATCAAGAGGAATGAGGAGAGTTTAAATTGTATTTGTAGTGAACCTCATTGATTGTAGAGGACAGGTTTCCTATATACAAACAAATTAAAGATAGTAATAAAAATACACCAAACCTCTTGCGTGCTATTTAAAACTATAACCATCTTGCCCTAGGAGTCTAATATTTATGCTGTTCACCTTCAGGCTTCCTCTTTGCCTTAGCAGTGGGATTCCTGGGTAACCTGCATGCCAGATCATTCTAACCAACTGGAAACTGAAGTGAAGAGTCAATATGAAGGCAAATTAAACAAAATTAGAAAAATATTATTTCCTTTGACATAAATCAGAGCAGAAAGTATTTAAAATAAAAGCCTTCAATGCTTTATTTAGCTGGATTTATTTATTTTATGTCACTTTTTTGGTCCAGACTTTCAGTGGTTCAAAATCTCCAATGTCTCTAGACAGTTTGGGTCAATGGGAAATTCTGGGCACTCAAATTCAAACATTTAGCATGTAGATGGAAACAGAATCCAAATATGTCACAGATTACTTCAGCAGTATAGACTGTATTCTCTGAATAAATGGATCAATTTCCAAGTAATTGACTTACATTGAAAACTGCCATCACCTTCCTGCTGTCATTTTCCACAAGGCGGAGCTTCCCTCTGAGCTGTCTTTGAAGTCCAGGATCAGGACATCCACTCTTCCGTCTTACCATTGTTAACTTCAAGGAGATATCTGGTGGAGGATAACCATTTAGAATGCTACAAGTTTTGTGAATCAGCTTCGCAGAACCAGAAAATCACTTAAGATCACAAAATCCACATAAAGAACTATTTTTCAGCATCAGAAACAGACACACAGAAAACTGCTTTACTGTATGTTTCCTTTTCATTTTTATTATCCAGTAGAAATAGTAGCCTGGCGTGAATCACAAGATTTTTTTCCCAGCTGCATAATAAAGGCTACAGCTATACAAAGAACAGTGATGTGAAAGCCTGTAGAAATTTTGGGACACAACTGACACACTTGGACACAGACAAGAGAGAAGAAGGAAAAAGCAAGCAGACTGGTAATTTATCAAATTTGACAGCTCTTCAGTTGCTCAGAACATGTCCAGATTTCCAAATAGCCCACGCATATTTTAAAAATTAAGGCAAAGAGGTACTGGAATTGAAAAAAACCAAACAAAAATAGATAATTCAGTATGTTACAACAACTCTTCGTGCTAATCTTAAATTCATGGTTATCTGACATGTCACAACTTCAGAAGGCTCCTATAAAGTGAATATTGAAAAAGATTTTCAGCTAAGTTAGTTGAGCAGTATCAACCAAGACAAACTAAAAGCTCACCTACATGATTTCTCAGTACATCTGAAAGAAGCTAGTTACCTGTTCTCAGGTCTTGACATCTGTTTATAAGAAATTTTACTGCAGCTAGGGGCACAGTGTAAGTGAGCTTCTCTCAGGTAAAGAGGACATTTGATAAAGCTGCTTTCATTCTGCATGTCTGTTAATTTAACTCAACAACAGTAAATCATATTCATAAGTTTTCAGATACTCAGATGAGCACATATGAGCCAATAATACCCACTGAGGAAGAGTTTCATTTGCAAGCATGGAACTAGGTCATGCTTCTAGCAATAAAAGGGATCGTTGTACATCCTAAAATATTCCAGCTCCTTCAAGTTTCATACTTTATTTAGGTAACATACATTTTATTTTGCATTCTAGTCTAATATGCTACATCTTAAATGGCTTTCAGAGGGCTTCCTATATGTCTCCAGGAGTGTTATGATAACTTGTGCCTAAATTACTCATTACTTTAAGGCCAAGAACAGTGACTTAGAAATACACAGCAGCTACTGAATTACAACACCCCTCCCCATCGAAGCTGTGGTTACGAGGTCAACTGTCAGTACAAAGACCAGAAAACTAGGCTCTTTGAATGCTACTCAGATCACTGTTAGTAGCAGTATTGTTGACCTTTTGATTTTACCTGAAGTCATAAAGATGGTGGCACAAGAGAAGACTATTACTTAAAAATCAAAATTTTTGTTTTACATGATAAAATTGACTCCAAGCTAAATCTTAAGTCTTACATAAATTTAATGTTAGTGAAATAATGATTACATTGAATTAGAACACCTGAAATATGGCTGCTTTTACTGAAAGAGCTATTAATAATGCCTCACAGAAATGAAACATGGCCCAAAACCCCACCGCACCTATGATAATATTCCTGTCTGCTTCTGTAAACTCTGATCCATACCCTCAGGTAAGAAGAGCCAAAATTCTGTACAGAGTGAGACAAACACATACAAAAGCACAAATAATGTAACCACAAATAACATATGCCTGGGGGAGATTGTCTACCACTGATACGTTTTGTCAGGTCAAGCCAGAAAGCAGAGCATATACCAGTGTGTATTTTTCCAACGTTTCTCTTCCCCCACAAACAAGAAAAAGGAAATGTGACTAGACTCTCAATTCACAGAACAGGCCACAAGCCCTCCAGAAGGGAATTCTGCTGTACCTACTTACTGAAAAACTGCACTCACTTGCAATTTCCTTAAAAATACAGCATTAAAAAAAATAAAGACTTTAAAAGGTTACAAACAAAGACATTTGAAGAACTGAAACTTACACATAAAATAGGCAATGAAGTTTTTATTTGCTTTTCTTTTTTTATTACCCATTACAATATAGTACATAAATTATTTTTGGCTTTTATAGCAGCTAGTAAGTTCTTTCTGTCTTTTTATGAGAAATTCTCATCAAATGTTATGTAGAAGTTGGACACTTCACAGGTACAATAAAGCATGCTGTAAAGTTACAGGAGTGATGACTGCAAATGTTGATGTGGTCGTCTCAATTACAAAAGTAAACAATCACTAAAGCATTATATCTATAAGATTTTATGGAAAAAAATGCCTTACCTGTTGGAAAATTCTCTGTTTGACTAGGAGGGGTCCTTGAACTGACATTTATGCATTTTTCACTTTGAGAACAATCTATTATGATAAATGAAAGAAATGGTTAAGTGCATTTTCTAAGTCACATTGTAATATACAAAACAAAACAACAAAACCTCAAACTTTCAAAAGCATTTGGTGCACTGGATAATGACTGAAAGAAAATATCACACACACACCTTCCTGCTATATCATCCCCAAAATGACACAAGCAGTATCTGAAGATCATTTATCCGCCAGTGGGGAAGAAGTTACATCTTGATTTCATCATTTTCATGTGAAGCTTCAAGATGATGGAGAACTGGTGGACAGAGAGCCTCTCAGGAAACTGAAGTCTCATGTGGGAGGGAGCAAAAGACAGGCTTCATTTTCTCTTCCCTTCAACCTATACTAGCTTTAGTGGTATAAATTACCAATGATGCAAGTGTCTTGTAACAATTTATATGTGGAGAGAAATAACCCTTCTCCTTGTTTGTTACAAGCTTAATACTTCTAAGGGGGTAATGTAAAAACAGGTGATTTCAAGTTTTAGAAAAATAACAAAGTTAATATATTTCATACTAATATTAATCTGCTTTTTTCTTTTTCTTGGTCTATATTTCTTCCAGTCCTTTTGGAAATTATACATTTTTATGCTGAAGAAACATCCACTCCAAACAATTCCATTTTCTCAAGCTTCCCTTAGCAAAAATCAGTGAAGACAAGGCTTGATATTTCTAAGAATACAAGTGGGAAGGATAGATCTTTAATTTGTAAAAGAAAGCTTCTGAAGGCACTTTTGTGTATCCTAAGACATTCTCCTGTGCAACTCTGCTTTTAAGAAATAAAGCTTGTAATATAGCGCAACATGTTAATTTCCAAGTCTTCTGCACCTTCCCTTGAGTACATCTGTTGACATTACATGAACAAAGTCACACAAGTAAATAAGGATACATGAATATCTAATTTTCCTGTTTCAGAAAAAAAAAGGGCAGCAAGTAGTACAAACATCATCTTCAAGACCAGTTATTAGTGTATACTAGAATTGGAAATTTCAATTCCCAAGCACCTTGTGTTTTTGTTGGATTTTAGTTTGGCAGTGGCATTAGGGGTTTTTTTTGTTTGATTGCTGGGGTTTTTTTTATTCTGGATGCAACAATATTTCTTTTTAAATAGAATTTTGATAGTAAGTATACTACAGCGTGGTCTGGCTGTATTTAAAGAACATTATAAATTCAAGTTCCCCACAACTTCTGGGGCAATACTTAGTTGTTGTTCTGCTTTATCTTGTTTTAGTCAGAAGAGCAAGCAAAGCAATTGTCAAAACTTTGACAACATATGATCAACTGCTTTGATCATCATTTATAAACTGTTAAGGACAATTAATTAGAAAATATTTTTTATGTGTGAACTTGTTACTGTTATTTCTATATTATCAGATAATGGCTTTTACCTGAAACGTATTTATTGAGGCACCATTACCCCATGGATAATACATTGTTTAAAAACTAAACCTAATTTCTATGACTTGTAGGAGAAAGTAAAAACTATGAGCGAGTATTTTATTACTCATGGGAATTTAATTTCAAATAATAGTTTGCTATTAAATCTGAGCAAAAGCATAAGAGGTAATATAAATACATTTTAAACATTGAGACTGTTTTAAGTATTATAATTCAGTTCAACAACTTAACGGGAACTCCGTACCCCATTCCTAATACTTCTTGGCAAGCTAAAGAGAAACTTTATACTGCCCTAGGATGTTTGTACCTAGTATTCATTGACATCAGTAGAGTTGCAGTTGTCAATAGGACTGTCTAAGCCATAGGACATATAATCTAAAATGAAATAGTTTTTCCATGACTGCTTGAAGTATCTTCACATTCAGACAGTTCTCAGGCCTGTTCTCAAGAAAGAGCCTGGTCACTGGCTCAAAACCACCTATGCCACTATACCCTTCCACCCAAAAAGTGTTTCCAACTTGCATGTCTTTACTGCATGAAGTATGGTTTCATTTGCTGAAAAATAAGTATATTATTACATCTTTTGATGAGAAACAGAAATCTTAGAATTTTATGAAACATGCAGCCTAATTGATTTTTACTTCTGGATCTTAGAGATCATTACAGAAAGTGCTAGACAAATCTTATATTTCAGTATTCTGGCTCTTGAGTTCTGATAATTTTCATCATGGCTTATCTTATCTCAAAGATAATCTATTTGTCTGTCCAATGTGATTTTCAGTGTGGATCATTCAACACTCCAATCTAGGCAGCATCACACTGGAGGAAATATGTAGCTGTTTGTTTTGTTGAATTTAACATTGTAAATGTACTTAATAAGAAAAAGCTCGGCTGAAAAACACGCGACAGTTCTCTGCTTGTGCACTGCAAGCAGTGTGTAAAGAACACACTAATTTAAATGCACAGAAAAGTCAAGAGCAGAGTCAAGAGATATTGATCCAGGTCTTACGTATTTGTTCTTGCGGTGTGTCCATCCCAACTCCATTCCTGACAGCAGCATTGGCCTCTGCATGTTTCCAGTCAGATCTCCACCTGCCCTGCTCCATTTCTTTCCCCACCAAGTTCTCATCTTGCTTTTGCTCTATACAAGGGATGATGGCATTAGCGCTGACCATGGACATGCTTTCTGCTTTTCCCAAACTCTCCATAGTTTGCAGTCCCTCACAGTGATGCTAGTAACATTATCAATAATCTGAGGTGGAAAATGAAAACAAGAATATATTTCTTAAAAATCTCAGAATACAAGCACAAATTCAAGAACTGTTATTCTCCTGCAGGAGTTATTCACATTGTAATATACACTAAATTATTTGCTTTAGACCTGTTAAAGAGAAATTACTGTGTGACATCCAAATTTATCCCAGAAAAAAAGCTCTTGTAGTCAGGTGGTATCACTGCTTTGGCAACAGAGCAATAGATTTGACTAAAAGCAACAAACCAAGGCCTGAAGTGAAATGTGCTTATGCCTACTGCTAATTATTCATTCTTGACCAGCTTTAATACAGAATCTCCAAAGGACAGCATCATTGACATTAACAGAGGCAATGCAGGGGGGAAAAAAACATCTTTTCTTAAACGTGAAAAGAATGGGACGGGTACTGCAAGCTTAATTCAAACAAGCAGGAATATGTTTTAGAAATCCAGCTGAAAAATTACTTCTCTGCAGGAACCCACAGCGCAGGAAGATTGGTATGCAAGGATATAAAGACTTATTTGCAGTAAAGAAGAGTGATTTACTGTAACTAGAGTCCGAGCCTGCCAGCAGAGCCCAAGAAGGAGCAAGCTTCACTGCTCCCTCTGCAGTCACTGATGTGCACATCCTGCAACCCCAATTCCTGGGCACGAGATGCTTCAGCTTCAGGAAAGTGAAGCCAGGTCATCAGCCAATGCAACCACAAAGCACGTGACTCATGGCCAGCACATGCCCCAGTGATATTTAGACCCATTTCCTCAGTGGCCTCTCATGTATCTCTAATTGATTGCATAAAGCCACAGAATAGATTTTGCTTTAATCCCGTCACTTGGTCTGAATCCAAATTCCTCTGTGCTTACTCCAGCCACACTCATTAACAAGCTACATTAGTTATGAATATAAAAACTTTTAATCTTTGTGATATCTACTCTCTCATTTGCTTCCCAGCAGAAATTGGTTAAAACTGAAGCTGTTGATGGAAGACTGCTTTTGCTTTACCAAAACCTCTGATTAGTGTCTGGTCACCTAGTATCCCTTGCCTTCAGATTTGTCTGGAAATTTTTCCCTCCTCACCACACAGTGGGGTATCCGAAAAGATCGTTCTTGCTTACTCCTTTGTATACACACCTTCCAACACTTTTCACCCTCCAGGCTTCAGGTCACAGATCCATAAACCTGGCAAACTGAGCACCAGCACAAACAGCGGCAACAGCTCTTAGCTGTCTGCCACGGAAGGCAGGTACATGAGACAAGGCAGTGATCTGCCTGCACAGCTTTCATACTCTGTTTTGCAGTCTTTGAAACCTTTAGCCCATGGAGCACTTGAATAAGCAGTAAGCTATTTGTAGTCAGAAGCACGTTATGCAATTATTAAAAAGTAGTAAGGTATACTCATAGGTAGTATAATCACCTCGGAGAACTAAACCATAACCATATCTACCCACAAACACATAAGTTAATGAAGTATGAAGAAACACGGGCTGGATGTTGTTTTAATTGGCCCATTATGCCATTTGTTTAAAAGCACCTTTTAGACTGGTGAGGCTGATTTTTCACTTGGCTGTGCAGACATTGCCAGCTTGTGTCCAGCTTTTCATCCACCAATATGGGTGTTTGTCTTAACTATCAAACATAAACCTGCGTAGCTCTGTATAAGCACTGAGAACAAGAGAGTAAATAGCTTCTCTGTGGCTAGGCACCTAGTCTACTTGGGCCTTTCTTAATGTTTATTTAGCATCTAAATGTATTTTAAGTGATACAAAATCAGTCCCAGTTCACAAAGATTTCATAGAATTTTACATCACATCTCTTCCCTTTTACTATATACCTAAGGAGCATAATGGTACCATACAGGCAATGGTATGGTATAAGCACCATATTTAATATACTCGTGTTTTCTCATCAATTATTAAACTGTTCCAGTACAAATTAAAGCAGATTCAGTGGCACCAAACGAAAGAAAAGCATTCAACCACCATAAAATAGATTTAGAGAATATTAAACTTCAATGCTCAAGTCATTCTCATCATTAGAAGTTTTACATAATCCTATATTGCTAACTTGCCATTATACTAACAACTAGCCATTTGCTGATAGCAACAAATAGAAGATGAAAAAAACTGATCTTACACTCACCTCATAATGTAAGTTTGTCTCCTATAACTAGTTCTTACAATCTACATTTATGTGCACTGACAAAGCATTTTATTTATAATTGAGACAAAATGATTTTGTCTCTTGCTCTTTGAAGCTTGACCAAGAAATTCATTTTTAGTGCAGGAGGTATGCCATAAAACTTAATGATCTTTCCATTTTTCCAAATCAGGAGCCAATCTCTATTCAAATGTCATGCAAGCAAGAAGTGGCACTCCCTACTTATCTGCAGGAGCCTCACTTTCTGAGGCAGCCACTTGCAGTGGGGTTGAGCAGTGAGAGAGGGGAGGCAGATGCTGGATAGCTCAATGACTCCTGCAGGAATGCTACAGGTTCACTTGTGCCACCCCTTCCCGCCTGGACACGCTGCCCTGCACAGAGACATTGATACAACCTCTCCAGGCTTACGAGGCTCAGAAGGTCACTCCACTCGACCCTTGCCTTCTCACAGGGCACAGCTGGCTGGAAAGGCCTGTATTTAACAGCTGTTGAACACAAGGTAGAAATATGACACTTTTTTCCTACCGAAAGTTAAATGCGACAATTCCATTATCATGTTTTTCCCTCTGTTGCTGTTTCCTTTTCATTGAGTGCTTTTATGCCAGCTTTCAAAACACAGCTAACCAGAAGAAAAAGGATATAGCTTAATATTTTCCATTTCCCTAACTATGCACATTGAGTAGGGTTTTTTCCCCCGACTTTTGTTGTTGTTTTAAGAGGAGTTGTGTATGACAGGAATACTTAATCTCCCCTCAACTCTCTCCCATTAAAGGGAATTGAAGAAGAAAACTAATAACATCCACTGAACAGCTTCTGTCACTCTCTTTAAAGGTGTATTTCCAAGTATAAAAATAGGGTCTATGAACCAGTTGCCCATTGCACACAAAGTAATATTCCTCTTGTATTCTTCATCTTTCCTTTAGGAGGCTCAGGACAATTTATTAACACCTAGCTTCAAGTTACCACTGTAGTTTCACAGGCATGGAAATTCAGTCAATGATTATTTAAAGTCATACAGGAGTGCTATGGAAGAGCTGGAGAAATAACCAGAGAGCAAAGTTGAATTAATTTATCCCAAAAGGATTATTTATATAATAATGGAAATATTCATATGTCTGGAAGCCTCCTGGATGGTACAAAATTACCACCCCTGTTCCTCTATTCATCAATTCCTATCTCATCTAAATTAAGCACCAGCTACTGTTTCCTCATCTCATCTCACCTGAGCCCCTAGTGGATCAGGGCAACTCTTTTTAAACTGAAAGTCTCCAGACTCTTCTAATGACTGCTACTCTACCTGAGACAGCAGAACTCTGGTAGACAACAAATTTTCACTTTTCTCATGAGCTGTGTTGTGTTTCTTCAGGGCTCCAAATCAGGCAAGACAGCTAGGGAAGCCTGCATAACCTCAATTTGAAGGACATTTGACTGTGCATGCCCTTGTTCTTCTATTCTGCCTTATCTCCTGTATATTCCATATGTCATACAATACCTCAGTTTCACAACAGTACTGCCTTAAATTAATCTAGGTCCCATGTGCTAATGCTAAAATAGTTATTTTATTATTCTGTCCCTAGTTTCAATTCACACTCATTTCACATCTTCTGTATTAGACTACAAACATCTTACAGCCAAGACTATAAACTTTGCCCCAGATACAGTAAATCACAGCCTTGATCTCTGTGAAATTCAGTCACAGGCATAAATTTTAAAAACTCCCATCCATACTATGTACTGTCTGTATAGGCAACACCTAGCACTTTTTCCTCAACTGCTGCTATGTGTTACACAAAAGCAAAGCAGATATGTAATCAGGGTAAACAGACTTAGGAATCTGAGTATTCTCAAAAAATGGAAGATTGACTCCTTTATCACTGAAGTAACTTTAGACCAGCTGGCAATCCTTAGTAAACCATGTTGCAAGCAATATCATTGTTCACTGTTGGTCTACAAACAAAAATACTGTTAGCAAGTTTCAAAGATGCAAGAGATTCCTGTAGACATTTTAATGCTCTCTTACAATTAGTTTTCTTCATACCTCAGTAGCACTGAAATATTCTTTTCACCCTCAATCCATCTCTGAAAGCACCATAAGTCCAAAATTTCCAAGTGTAGGCAGTGGAAATCGTAAATTAAATTCCACAATTTCATAGCTGATTAAAAATAAGCATAAAAATTAGGGGTACTTTAAAGAAAAATTTGATTTTTGGTAGATTCACAGAGTTCAGCCTGTGGCAGCTAGTGCAGAGATTGAAACAAAGTAGGAGGAATGTTTTAGTTACTGAACAGCAGCTAAGCTCACACAACACTTAACTAGAAAAGGGAACAGAGAACAGCACAGGAACTCCCAGCATAGCCATGACAGATCACATTTACACATGTTTTCCAGTCATTTAATCTCTGGCACACCACTACTGAATTTATGCCCCTTGGCTGCAGTTCTGACACGCTGACAATAAGCCTACAGTCAAATACTACATATAACTAAAGTACAGCAAAAGATGGATACACAGCCATAAAACATAGGAGTTCTCCTACCTTTTTCAAGTCTGTTTCGCTACAATATGCTGGTAAAAAGCAGGCAGATCCGTGCCTTCCTCAGCTCTGCTAAAAACTGACTCCAGCACAGCTCTTCCTGTTTAACCTTCTTATCTTTCCTGTTGATTGCACAGCCTGGCTTGCATGTGGCAAGTATGAGAAGTTGTCTATTAACCTCTACTGTTAATTCAAAACCTTCTTAAATTTTTTTTTTTTTTTTAAAAGAGAGAAACATTCACAAGCTTCAAGTTGAGCCACTAAATTGCATTGTGCAAAGCAGAAACATATCAAGTGTGCTGGAAGGTTCATTCACACAGTCTTGCTTTTCAAAGCAATAATTCACATTGGCATTTCATATTAGTGGCCAAAAGGCTCTATGGGACACATCTAGGCCAGTGTGCTAAGTGAGCACTGTTCAAAGTAACAAATAGTCCTTCAGAAGGAGTACCAGGCTTTGTTCCCCTTTGCTTATAGAACTAGATTCCTTGCTATCATTACATCTGCAAAAAGCCTGATGAAGAATTGTTTGACAGCGAATCCACTCTCGCAGGCTTGGGTTTGGATTGCAGAAAAGTAGAGTTTTTCAAGTGCACTATGCAGTCATGGAGCATTTAGTATCAGTTTTGGGAATTCATCAAGTCTGTGGTGGAGCACATGCAGAGCACATCTTCTATATCTTAAGACTTCATCACTGATCCAGATACCACGTCCCATATAAGCCACAAAGGCAAGGATGAGAAAAACTGAAAATAGTTCAACCTATTTCAACTCTGCTTGCTTTTTGTCCCCCATATCTTGAGATAGTTTTCCTCCCTAACATACTGAAATTTTATCATACGTTTAAGTCACAGTTATGCTACTCTTCTTAAAGGATAGCAATAAAAATCCTTCATGCCATCTGTGTGGGCTGAATTGCCACAGTCATTACAACAGACCAATAAAAATAGACAGCATCTGTCCCAAGGAAATACGTCTGTTATCTCAGACATCTCTAGTTAGCAAAATCCCAAAATTTAAGATGTCAGGCCATTGTCCAGGTGTGCATGTGTGTGTAGGTATGTTGGCAGGGTAAATGTTTTCTTATAGAGCCCATGGGACTGGCCAGAACCTGGAGAACGTGGTTTGAGGTGATGGGTTGTCTCATACACTACTGCTGCCATCCCACAGCTCTTGCCTGGGAGAACAGAAAAAAGTGACCCTTCAGACACACTCAAGTCCTCAGGTATGACTCTTGCTAATCGCTTGCAAGGAAAATGCACTTGAAAGTTACCTTTAGACTTTAAAAGGTAAGTATCAATTAGAAATCATACTCATTTACCTTACTTCATCTTGCACAACGTTAACATGATTTATAAGTGCTACTTCACACAGATTAGCCAATCTGTTCCTGCTATATGCCTGAGAATTCTCAATCTATCCAAAAACTATGAGTATGGAAGGTATTCAAGTAGTTGTATAAATCATAATGAACCAATCACCCCACGGGGCTTTCCACCCACTAGAATTAATTTGATATTGCACTATAATGCAGTACACAAAGCATGCCACTTCAGGTTTAATTTGTTTATGTAGCAGCTGTGCCAACAGCACAAATACCATACTCCTGTCACCATTGTGTTCATTAAATTTCTGTGAGTTTAATAAGTGTCTAAATCTTTTCATCACATATATTTTACTTGTATATTTAAGGATAATATTTGGCCACATTTTATAACCTCAGTTTGTCACTGGTATTCCTAACACTACTTCTTTTATGTATACTCAAGGCAGTTTTGCAAAAGAAACAAAAAAAATAATCTAACTCTATATTTTTTCCTGTGAAAACAAATCTTCCATTCTCTTATTTCTATGGCCCAATCACTACAGAATTTACCACTGCCTAGCGTATCCTTACAATCTCAAAAACACAACCAGTTTTTATTTTAGAGAAGCGAAATTAAGAGAGATGCAACTTACAAAATGGCAACAACTGAATTCTAGGCTCCTTAGCTCCCTTTTCAATTCCTGTGCCTCTTCAGCTGTCCTCTACAATTTAACTCCAAAGTGTATTTCATCATACTATGCATGGTACTTCGATTCTCTGGGGTGTCTGTTGATGTGTAATTTACATGGAAACAAGGAAAGCAGTTTTCAGCTTCAGAGTAATGACATCAAAAGCTGGCCCTGGACATCCTGTTGTCTTATTAAAACAGTGTAAATCTGCATTATAGAAATGAAAGTGAGTAATCTTATTGAAGATGTGAACAGCTGCTCTCTTGAATTAACTCCAGAGACCAATATAACGTAGGAAATGGGAAAAACAAAGGCAGCACAAAGTGGCTTATGTATTACTTGTCATATCCCTTACAATACACACTAATCACTTGAATTTGTACTATCTGTTCAGGTTCTGTTATGCTGAAGACCAGCCTTGAGTATACTACTTCTTTAACTATTAAAATTTCAAGTAGACTTCATGGCCCTGTTTATGTTGTGCTGTCCCTGATCTTTCCAGAAGTATTAAAAGAAGCTGACAGGAGGTAGAAGGAGGATATCATGTGTTGAAACAAGACACTTCCTCTAATTGTCTTTCTCTGGAGTTGCTTTTCATCATCCTGTTTGTCAGCCGTTCTGCAGCTGTGTGTTTTCTGACTGTTTTTCACCACAGCAGCTTGTTTTAGGAAAACAAACACATTTTATTGGTAAAGTGAGGTTATACCACCCAATATAACTATTATTCCATCACAGTTGGGGACATACCTACAAAGGAGTCCTCCACTGCCATACGGACTAACTTAAACATGTAATCATGCTGAAACATAACTTGGTTGACTACTTACTGATAACTATTAGCAAACACCAGATTTACACAAGAAAGGGTATTACTACCCACTTTAGTAAATCCCAGTCTGATCTCTTTAATCTCAAGTTCACTAGACATTACAAAGTTTACTTCCCCTTGCTGAACCCTATCATTAAAATATCCTCTTTGTTTCATGCGTTGCTGAAATAGGCATTCTTTGCTGTTTAGAGCTGGTACAAAAAGCTCGAAATCACACAAAACACTGCGTTCTTGGCTAAATTAGTTACTATTGGTTCCTTTTTCAGGAGTAAAGGTATACTCACGTAAAAAAAAATGCAGTGTAATGCAATTTGAACTACAAACTTCACAGAGAAATACCAGTTGAGCACCTAGATAAGAGATCTATACATCTTGAAGTGTGGACTTAGAGTGGCAACCTTTTACTTAACAAACTTACCTGAATAATTATATTAATTTCAGCAGGATTAGTGGCATGTCTGGATATGGTTGCGTCATTGTGTTTACACAAAACTTCCATAAAACTTCCACAGAAATAGGTTAAGCCACATGTTTCCTTTTGGTTAGCATGTTATCTCTACACACTAACTGCTTATAGAGTTTGCTAAAGAGTTAAAAGTGTTGTCTTGTGGAGTCCTGTCATCTTTTTGTCTGCCTGGTTAAAACCCAGATAGCTTTACTTCCCCCAGAAGACACCACCCCAACTCCACAGTCTGGTTCAGAAAGGAAAAACAGAAAATATAAAAAGAAAAATATACTTCCATTTATCAGTACGGAAATGCTGTCGCCTTGTAGTCTGCAGGAAAATGCTGAGTCAAAACATCCAGCTGTTATAGCACTTAAACAGTTCTAAGCTATTTACTCAGTTCACTAAATAATAGCTACATTTACTTACAATTACCACATGTTAATAATAGATATTACTGAGCTTGTTATTCCTCATCACAAGCCAGACCACAGTACACACCTGACAAAGCTTCCTCCCAAGTTCAGCACCACCCAAGAGCCACTGTGACACATTTGAAGACATTTTTGGACATGAACCAAAAAGCCACCATACTCCTGCCACAAAAAAGACACGGATCATATCTAAACTCCAGTTGTCAATAAGGATGTGATAGGATTCTCTGTTATGTTTCAGCCATGCCATGGACCATACCCCTCCATGTACTAAAGAAAGAGAAACTTTTAAAACAAATTCATCATCTCAGAATAAAAAATTTATAATTAGCACTTACCACTTAGAAGATTAATCTCTTTCCTTTACTCTCCAGGTCACCAGGATTTATTTTCTGCACCACAAAAATAACAGTCTCCTCTAATTAGGCACAAACTTTTAAGTCACAGATGGCACAGAAAAATTCTACTTCTCCATGACCCCAAATCAAAAACATTAAAAGCTTGTATTCACAAACTCCGGTACAGGAAAGGAGTTTGTGTTGTTCTCTTTTTGTTGTTGTTGTTTAAATTTATTTTGAAAGTAGAATTGATTCCCTTCTATGTTCCTTTATTTACTGGGATTAACAAACAACCTGGTGACACAGGCCCCTAAAGCATCTGACAAAACCTTAAAGATTTAGATGATGTATGTTGATATAGAAGCAACAATACTGTTCTTCTACAAACCTCCATCTACTAAAGGCAGGGGAGGGTGGGGAAAGGAGGAAGGTCTACATCTAATATAATTTATTCTTAAACTCACATAGAACACCTGCTACTTTTTTTCCCCCTGCTTATAAAACCCACCTGTGATAGCATTGCAGGTGATTTGAGGAATCACCTTTTATATTCAGGTGAACTGGTTTGGAGTTTTTTTATTGAATGTTAACTTTTTTTTCAGCTGCTTCAAATTTGCAAGTAGAAGAGTTTGTTCTTAAGGAAAGATTTGTAACATTATAGATAGCTAGGAAATACTAATATAACAGTTTGAGATTACTTATTTTATTTGAATTAACTTGGTGTTTCTTTTCCTTTTGAAAAATCATTTGTTTTCCTTGTTAGAAATTCAGAAAAGAGCCCTAACCAAGGCTTTTCTAGAGTGAGACTTCCATCACAATTTTCCCGCTAGTTTTTAAAACGGAGAAAACTACGTCAATAGATCTGAAACTGCTTATTGTGAGGACTGTATTAGAAAGCCATGGCTCCATGATTTTTAAAGAGAAGGGGGAGGAGCAGCAGCAATGAATATTAAGCTCTGCTTCAACTCCTTCTGCCTTCTAAGGATTTGCATAAATGTATCCTATTTGAAATAAATTTTTGTATTTCTAGATGCATATTCATGCTCTTTTTATTACTAGGCTGCTAAAGCATTTCTGAGATGATAAAAAGACTTTCAACAGAAAAGCACTTACAATACTTAGTTGTATGCTGAAACACTTACTTTGCAGTAGTGAAATTTTGCCCATCTGCTTGGTGATTATGCTTAGTGCAAGAAAATACAGGGTGAGGGAAATTTATTTATAGGAGCTTGAACATAAATGGAATACAGATATCTCCTGAGCTAGTTTTGCTGTTGAGGAAGTAAAATTTGACTTACTTAGGCATGCAAAGTGGAGGAAAGATACTTCAACATTGATTCAGGGGAAACAAATGCTCACTTTTGCCTCTACCTATGCTTTGTGGAATAACATGAAGGAACATCTGCAGGATCCAAAATGATAGACATCCATCAGGCTAGAAAGAATAATAGAATTATGATTTCTCATCCTGTAATCTCTGTGTCATTCATGAGGTGCAACACAGTTTAGTTTCAGGAGCTTCTGTGTACAATGAAATGAATGTTAGTGGCAGGCATGGTACATGAGGATTTCCCTTTTGATCAACGTGGCTCAAAGTACTATCTTCTTATCATTAGAGATTTACATCTGCAGCCATCAAAATGTCTACAATATATAAAATCAATCTTATATTGATAATTTTAACTTCAACTGATAACTGTAGATATTTGCATCCATGTAAACTAGTAGAGAAAAGTGACTGGGATTTTTCCAAATTACTGCTGCCCTCTAGTTGAGAGCTGAAGAAAGGCTCACATGTGCTAAATGGTCTCCATTTTTTGTAGGTTTACCTGTAGATCTAAATTACAGTTTCTAGTTACATCTTTCCTCTTAAATATATCTTTTTAGATCACTTGGCCAGACATCACACCTCAATACATTAAAAAATGTCAATAAACGTAACAAGCCCAACACTTTCTGTTTCTTGAGTACCCAGCCTTGGCATTTAGCAGTATTTCTTCAGAAATATGAGTAAATATTTTCTGTTTAACAGAGAAGAGCTGAGGCACAGCGGAGCTTTTGTCAATAAGGATATGAAAATCATCAAAATTCTAGATGCTTCCAGTCTATATTTTGGCCTTGGAACCATCTTATAAGTCCATGTATAGACTTTTGATTACATGAAATGCACCTTCACTTGCCATTAGAGATAATAATAATGTTAAAGTATGAACATGTGGGGGCATGCTATAGAAAGATAATAAATTTAAAGGTACACAGCTAAACCAAAAAATTATAAAAGGCATGAACATGTTCTTGGCTCACTCCACTAAATGTTCAGTATGTGTCATGTCCATTCATTATATTCAGTAATAATTTTCCACTTTTTTCCTGTGCTCCAATTCCTTCTTATTTTCTAGTTGACAGCTGTGTATATGTTATCCCCAAGCCCCACCTAAAACCATTATGTTATCCTTCAGTTGGGCTTAGCCCAGCCTATTATATACAAACTGGGATTTTCACCTTGTGGAAAAAAATACAAACCAACTGGGACCTTCACTAAGCCTGGCAGGCAATACAGATAGTACAGGGCAGCTTTGATGCAGACGGAGACATAGAAGCATTTGGTCACAACTGCATGCTCAGGTGTGTCCCTAGCAAAGTGTGCCAAAAGCTTCTGTAAGCTGTCATGCATCTTACCAGGCAAAGTCTTACTTGCAGATGGTGCTATGTGAGAGTTTTATCACCCAGGAACAGTCTAAATTCTGCTAGCATGATACTGTATTTGACTTTTTTTTTTAATGTAAGAACTGTTAGAGATGCAGTGTAGGACAAGGAACAGGAAACCAGCATATATCAGCCTTTACTGCAAAACAGAGTTAAATTGACTCAAGGCCAATGGATTGTAACACCATCTACTTCAAGTGAGAAGCTGTAGCTTCACATAATGAGTAGTTTTCCAAGGAGCCACATTTGCAAGAGATCACCTTATGCTTAATAAGTGTTAAATTCTCCACAACAGGCTCAAAAGGGACAGGAGTATATTTCTTGCATGTTTACTACAGAAAACGCATTACTTACACATTTACTGATATCACTGGTTACACACAATGGGTGATATGGCACTGGAATCCTTGCAAGCTTTATCTGCTGTTCTCAAATTAATTTTTTTTTTTGCCAATGTTTTTGCATTGTGTAGTGACTTTTATATTATTCATGTTTTGTCTGGGCTCTTCCCCAAACCATCCTTCACATTTGTATCCCAGCACGTTTCATTGCTGTATCCTGGGTGGTTGCCATTCTTGTGTATAAATTATATATTGATGTTAATCATTACTTGCTAGACTTCCTGTCATATGCAGCCGTCTGCAATATTAAAATTTATTTGTTCTGACCAACTTTTCAAGAGCTGACTGCTGACATAAAAGAACAGTCCTTGATTGTCTCCCTGTAACAAAGATTTCTTTCATCCTCAGCCATTGTTCTCTTTGATGTTAATTCATTCTTTCGGTTTTCAAAGTTTGCCTGGGAGTTTTATTTGACCTAGTGATCATAATGCATTTAGGTTTGTAATGGGTAATTGATGTCTAAGTTATAACTGCTGATGCAATATTTATATTCTGCTCACAGTGTGAAAGGAGCTTTGCATAAAAGTTTTTACAGACATCTTGATAGTGCAATGCAGACATCTCAATACAGTGCTGTTATTATTTCATTACAGCTGCTTCACGCTAATTCATTATTTATAAACACGTGTACTTCTGACTCAGTGAATAGTTGGCAATTTATTTCCATACCCAGAATCTCATTTTAAGATCTTAGCCTGTTATTTATCTGAAACTTCAGACTTGACATATATTTTATTTATTATCAATGTTGTATCAATACAACAAATACTGTAAGATAGTGGACAGGTAACTACACAAACAGGGTACAAACACAAGTTTAGCTTATTCTGGCAGCTGTCCCAGAGCTGGTAATTCCCTGATATAGTAGCTTTAATGTCAGAAAAGTCTTAACTGAGATTTGGGATTAGACATAAATTAGACTAGTTCAGGTCCAGTTACAGGACTGTAACCAAAGTAGTCCAGCCCTGAATTCCTGAGAGATATATGACTCATAATAATAATAAAAATGTAGAAAAGTTTTTTACACATAGACATTTAGGGAGGTTTCTTTACAAAAACCAGAATAATTAAAAAACAAATAAGTGTCACGATTGTATTACTCTCTGTCTTCCAGAAGATATAACAGTTGTCAAGAGACAGCAGCTTAAAGTAAATACGAGCTAATAATCAGATTTCATTTTAAAAAGTAGAGAAATACCAAAGTTTCTTAGGATCTTAAGCTCAGTTTTCAAGACTATGTAATTGAACTTAAAGGCATGAAATGCCTAATACTGCATTAGCTAGCACAAACTGACTAATTGTTCCTTTAAGATTTACTCCAAGTTATTATTTGACCTGAATATCCTGTGATACTATGTTAGCTTTGAACAAAAAGCCAAGGGCTCATCAGATTAAACAGCTATGTGAATTTGTTGTCTTCTCTATTCTGGATTACCACATAAATCGTAAATCACTTCTGGCAAACAACCAGATGATTTTTTTTTTCCACAAGAATTCATTTGCTTAAATGTCAAAGGTTCTTTTTCATACCCAGTGCAGAAGTTCTAGTTCCTCTCCCTCTTACTGGATCCTCCATCAAGACACTTTTAAAATATGACCCTTTTCATACTCAATTGGCAATGACCTAAAAAGCTTCAAAAACAAACAATAAAATAAAAGTAATAATTTTATTTGGTTGGAAGCTCATGATCTGCCCATTGTTGGAAAGTCCAGAAATATTAGAAAAGTTCCCTTTTCTTTTGTAAACTCTACTCCTCCAAGTAAAGCACTAAATAAAAATAATGTATGATAACCTTGATGTGAAAGTCAACTTTGAAATACAAGTATTATTAATTGTATATTCACTCATTGGATTCCCTGAATTTTGAGGGTAATAAAAGGGGGACAAAAATAAAGAAAGGGAAGTACTTTTTGATGTGGTTAACTTCACTTAAAAACACAGGGAAAAAAACCCAAAGAACTGCTTGAGCTATACCAACTTTTGCAAGAATGTGTATTTCATCAGTCCACAAATCTGCAGTAGACCAAACATACAGAATCACACAGTCAAATGTAATGCTAATATCTATTAATGAACATACATTGTATTGATCTGTTTTGTTTTAATTTTAAAGTGCTTTCTCTATTTTTCCTTCACATGACACCATATTTCACTTAATTGTTGAGGGAAATCCACGAAGATATATTCTGTAACGTGATGAGGATGCATTTCTGGTTACTAGGATGGTTACAAATGCAATAGACAGATAGTGAAGATGTTTCTTCTTCTTGTACAGCTAATGTAATAGAGAAGATGTGTGAACACCTATAAGAAACAGGCATAGTTTGAATACACAGGAAGAGTAAACATGTTGCCTTGTATAAAGCTTTTTAAAAGAATTCAGTATGAGATTGAGGATGTGAAAGAAGAAGCAGGATCATCAGGACTTCTGAGTGCCAATTTAATTGCCAGTAATGACATGAGTGGTACAAAGTGCTGACAGTTTAGAGGCTGACTTTTCAGCCTTCTTTGCAAAGGCTGGACAAGCCATTTTCTTTTCAAAATGAAAATTGAGAGCTGACTGCCTACTAGCCTGAGATTTGGATTGGTAACAAGAGACAGAATCTTACATTGCCCTGGTGAGTCTATCTGCCCACTCTCAGGACAGATCATTGTCCTGAGAGATCTCAGCTTTTTTGCCTATGAGACTGGATGATCAGTTTAAATCATTTACTGTAAACTTTCTTGCCAGCTCTTTCTAGACAGTTTCACTTTGACTGTAAAGACAATTCCACCACACTTTTGCTATAAACCCTTTCAAAGTCAAATTCCTTAGCAAAGGAGGCACCATCTTTCTTTAGAGCAAGAGGCACTATCTTTCTTTAGAGCAAGGATAATATCAAATTCATCAGAATTCAGAATAAACTCTGGCAACTACATTGGCCATAGATCACTTATACTTTGAACTGCAACCTCTTTCCTAGTAATGCTAGTGTCATTTATACCATCCATGATATTAAACTATCTCCAAAAGTAATTCAAGTGGGGTTTTTCTTTACCTGTTTTCTCCTGGATAAGTTGGAGAAGATCTGTTTCAGGCAGTAGGCCTTGAAAGTGGTGATTACTCACTGGTTCTTTAATTGGAGGTTCTTACCAGTGGCAGAACATGACTTCTCTTCTGGTTCATGAGGTCTCCTAATTAAGCTTCTGGCAGGTGGAATTGTCCTAAACAATGAGAATTTTGAAGTCTGTAACCTGAGCCTTCCATTTGTTTCTGTAACTGCTAGAAAGAACTTTCAGAATCTTCTTCTAGCCCTAGGGTCCTCTGTGCAATAGAAAAAGCAAAGGCTTTAGCATGCAGTCTCCTTCTGCACTGATGCCCAGAAGAAAGGTCAAACTATCTTTTGGCAGCCTTGAAGCACAAGGCAGTTTCCTCTTCATTGCATCCAATATGGATTGCATGCCCACCACCTTCAATAGAACGTTATGTCTAATTTAGCTTTTAAAGTAACGTTCCTCCATAGCCATAGAGTTGGCATGATTTGAATTCATGATGGTTGTTATATGCAAAGATGATTAAAAACACAAATTGGGGCAATGCTGGAAGTCAGATCCTACTGGCACGAATGTGGAACAGACAAGACGGATGCTGCAGCACAGTCACAACAGAGATGCTTTACATATTTAATCTACTGGGGTACATAACATATATACATACATACATTGATATTCATTCATCATCTTCATTTTAATGAAGTTGTACAAGGCCAACTGCATCTCAGTTGGCACACTTCAGTACACCTGAGCAGCTCAGGAGATCTTTCCATGGAAAACAGGTGGTAAAAAAATCACAGGATGGAAAACAGGTAACAAAAGCACTTCCCAAAACATGTTGTTAAAACAATCAATAATGCAACTCCAAAACAAATGGACAGAAAGTGACAGAGAGCAGCTTGGTACCAAAACTTACAAGTTCCAAGTTTTAAGGAATGCCTGAGTAGGAGCAAAGGGCAGAATCTGACAGAGCAGCATAAATTCGTGAGTGACACAGAGGCAGTGAAGAGGGAATGATATGATTGCCATCTCGTCTACTATGAGAATGAGAGGACATCAAATAAAGATAGCAAATAGTAGGTTCAAGACAAAAGCAGGTGGTTCAACACAACACACAGTTCAGCTGTGACATCCCTTCCACAGGATTTAGTTGTCTGCAGCATGCAGGAGTTCAAACAACTGGCTAAGGTAAGGGAAGTAAATTCATGAAAGGTTCTCCGAAACAAAGTAAACACATCTGGCTCTGGAAGTGCCCCCATCAGATACCCACTGCTAGAGACTGTCAGAAATAGGAAACTGAGTTGTATTGTGCAATCCTGTGTGACTGACTGCAGGTTCACGATCTCCCCTGCAGCAGCAATTACCTCCAGGGGCTCTCCATTCTCATCAGCTGAATGATAAGCGAGCCATGCTGCACTGCTACACTTCCACAGAGCCAAGGATCGTGATACCCTATCAAATCACAAGAGTATTGCTATGTCGCAACTCTCACTTCAGTTACCAGTGCAGGATGGGAAGGCTGTGTGTGTTTCTATGATTACAACTGTTAGTTAAATATTACCTTTTAGACAACTGTAGGTGGAAAAGAACATAATAAGTACAGTAATATAAATGCAAAGCAGGTTTTCACACCTCTGTTCCCTCATCCTGTTTCTCTAACTCCAGGCTGCCCTGAACCCAGTCCGGAGGCAGCATCAGAGGAGCTGTGCAGTACAACAGGCTTATGTAACCACAGCTGTCTCCTTCTGGGTTTGTTGAAACAGATGCTTTGGGGTGGGTTTTTTTCAAACATTGCTTCTTCCAGAACTAGATTTTCAGACTGATGACATGCTGAATAAGCTGGCTTTAATAAAACACCGTGTGTCCTTGTACTCTCAGATATGAAGGATCAGAGAGAGTTCACCTGCTCCAGAAAGCACTGCCTTCCCCTCAACAGATCTACACTTGCTGCCAAACATCTGTGCGGCGCGACGCTGCCTGGAGTCCAGTCTGCGCCAAGGAACAACGCAAACATCCTCATCGTCATTCCCCCGCCGTTTTGGGAACATGCTAAAGCACCTGTGCACCGATTTGTTTTGCTAGGGGACCACACAAGCCAAGTAGGGCAGGAAAATGCTGAAGAAGAGCTCGCCCGGAGAGCGCGGGGGGGCTGCAGGGAGAGCTGGTGGGCAAGAAGGTGAGAGCAGGCGGCGGCTCTGGATGAGGTGGTGGGGAAGTTTCTGCTAGTGGAGGATGGGGTGGCCAGGAGGAGGAGGATGGGGGGGGGGGGCGGGGGGGGGAGGGGGGGGAGGGGGGGGGAGGGGGGGGGGGGAGGGGGGAGAGAGGGGGAGGGGGGGGGGGGGGAGGAGGGGAAGAAGAGGGGGGGGGAGGGGGGGAGGGGAGAGAAGGAGGAGGGGGAGAGGAAAGAGGAGGGGGAGAGGATGGGGAGGAGGAGGATGAGGGGAAGAAGACTGGAGGAGAAGGAGGATGGGGAGAGGGAGGATGGGAGAGAAGGAGGAGGGGGAGAGGAAAGAGGAGGGGGAGAGGAAAGAGGAGGGGGAGAGGAAAGAGGAGGGGGAGAGGAAAGAGGAGGGGGAGAGGAAAGAGGAGGGGGAGAGGAAAGAGGAGGGGGAGAGGAAAGAGGAGGGGGAGAGGAAAGAGGATGGGGAGAGGGAGGAAGGGAGGAGAGAGAGGGAGGAGGAGAAGGGGGAGGGGGGGAGGGGAGAGAAGGAGGAGGGGGAAGAAAATTGGGGGAGAAGGAGGATGGAGGAAGAAGATTAGGGGAGAAGGAGGATGGGGGGAAGGAGGATGCNTGCCGCGGTGACGGGCGGTGACGGGCGGTGACGGGCGCGGCCCCTCCGGCGCGCCATGAGCGCCGGCACAGGTAAAAGGGAGGGGGAGGGATCGCTGTCATGCGAAAACAATCGCAGAATATCCGCGTGTGTGCTTGTGTCGCCGAGGAAGAGCCGCCGCGGGGCTCCGAGCGCCCCCCCACCCCGGGCTCGGGGGCAGGAGCGCGGGGTCTCGCCCCGTGAGGCGGGCAGGCGGCCGCCCCTCAGCCGCCCCGCGGCTCCTCGGGTGGCGCTGCGAGGGTTAACAACTCGACCTTTTCTGCCGGACGAGACTTTGTGGGGATGGGGAAGGTGAAAATCACGGAGGTGCCGTGGAGCCCTGGTCAGGGTGGGCGCGCTGAGGGATCCGGTTGCCCAGGGCAATGCAGAAGTAATTTATCCTGTGATAGATGCAGAATTTGAAAGCTGACTTGGAATTGTGTTTTCCCGCAGTTCGTCTTTCATCCGTGCCCTGTGGCAGCAGGAGGTGGTTACTTCAGAGCGTAGCTTATCGCAAAACACTACAGTCTTTAAGGCAAATACAGGGTTGTGGTAGGGGAGAGGGGGAGGCTTTGAGAGTTGATTGTGCGTTTCATTTCTGAGGGTAACTGTAGCTGCTAAATATACCCCCTGCCACAACAACAGGGAGATGTTGAATAGCTGCAATTACGTGGTGACTCTGTGTGTCAACATGCTTAATCATATCACATCCTCGCGGCAAGCCAGCCTAGTGCAAAAAAAAAAAAAAAAAAGGAAAAAGAACCCCCCCTTAAAACCAACCAAAAAAAAAAAAAAAAA
>WAAB01007258.1:65194-116386 GCA_013389865.1 Piaya cayana | reverse complement strand
CGTGGAGCCCTGGTCAGGGTGGGCGCGCTGAGGGATCCGGTTGCCCAGGGCAATGCAGAAGTAATTTATCCTGTGATAGATGCAGAATTTGAAAGCTGACTTGGAATTGTGTTTTCCCGCAGTTCGTCTTTCATCCGTGCCCTGTGGCAGCAGGAGGTGGTTACTTCAGAGCGTAGCTTATCGCAAAACACTACAGTCTTTAAGGCAAATACAGGGTTGTGGTAGAGGAGAGGGGGAGGCTTTGAGAGTTGATTGTGCGTTACATTTCTGAGGGTAACTGTAGCTGCTAAATATACCCCCTGCCACAACAACAGGGAGATGTTGAATAGCTGCAATTACGTGGTGACTCTGTGTGTCAAAATGCTTAATCATATCACATCCTCGCGGCAAGCGAGCCTAGTGCAAAAAAAAAAAAAAAAAAGAGGAAGATGAGCTCCCTGTTATAACAGACCAAGACCACAGGTCAGGCACCTGCCAGGGACTTAAGCTAAAAACCTAGTTAGGCATTTTCTCATGTTTGTTGATGATGTGGTTATTTCCATGTGTGCTGCTCATCCACGGTCCCGCATGGTCTGTGGGTGAAACACGCGGTGCTAGCGTGTCCTTCCTCTTTGGGGAGGTGCCCAGGCCAAGAAAGGTGCCCAAGATTATAGCTGAGAGAAGTGGAAACATGTGCTGCAAGGGTGAATCGAACCGCCTGCTACAAATCCCGAGTATGTTCTGTCCCCAAAGGGAATCAAGGTGGTTAATATGGATAGTGACATCTGCATTGGAGATGATTAAACTCCAGTACAGAATCCTATCCTTGCTTACTTGTCTGTAATTTCGACCTGAAGAATGTGAAATACTGTGAAACATTTAAATTTTGTAGCAACAGAATGGAGTCTGATAGAGGGAGCATTACAGTCCAAAGATGTATTTTTGTAGTACTTAAAATGCCAGTTAAATAGATTGTGGGCTTATAAACCCAGTAGAAGTTAGTGCATAGCAATCTAGTGCAGAGACTTGACACAATTCTACCTCAGTAATTGCACCAAACATGATATAAGTGAAATAGCAAAAATGAGCAGTGCCAAGGCAAAAATAACATCCTGGGGGGAAAAAAAAAAGAGACCATGAAAGTTCGTAGCTCTCATTTGAAAGTATAACTGGTAGTTTTTGGAGTATTGGTTTTAAGTTTTGTTTTAGCTTTGATGCTTCCAGATTTCAATTTTGCACATCTGTGTGGACTAAGTAAATAATTTACCATCAATTTGTATGATAAATTAGATGTGAGTAGAGCACAAATCAAAGACAGTTTTCCATTGACCTCAATGTGGCAAGTATTGTACAGCAAATTTAATGCCACAGTTTGACTAAAATTACTGTTTCCATAAGATTTCCACCAAAATTACTGTGGAAAGGCTGTAATTCAAAGTTTGGTGTTTACTGTAACAGAAAGATATGTCTGGTTCTGCAAAGAAAATAAGGGTGCAATGTGCTATTAAAATCAAGTCTACATGAGGTTCAAGAAATTGCTGCACTGTTTGGTTATCCAGGAGAAATACACAGTCATCTTGTTACTCTTGAGATGGAGTAAACTGTTGCGTGTTTGTAGTTATTACTCCAGGAACATGCACTCTGTGTCCCTTCTGGTGTCGAAGTGACACAGCATCAGCTGTCTGTATCAGGCAAATCCACAACCCTGCCTTGCCACTCAGATATTAGGTTTGCCTTTAGATATAGAGATGTGTGTATTTGGTAAACTTGATTTAATTTGTAATACATAAGACACAGGTAATATCAATTCAAGTGGTCCAACAGTACATACTTTCAGTTTAATGCTGTTTTAAATCTAGAAGCATATTAACATGTGGCATAGTAAACACAGCTCAAACGCATTATTACATATATTGTCATTAGAGTTTTCCATGTGCAATATTCTTCAGCTAGCTTCCATATACTTACCATGAGTCCCATCCAAATCTATTTCTGAGAGATCATTCACTGCCCTTTTCATCTGTATTTGCATGGCATGGCTGTGCTTTTAGGAATCTAAATGTATTTTTTTAGAGCTTGTAATATAGTTATCAGTCTAATATTTCAATTCTCTGCTGTCCTGAAATCATAACAAGAAGAACAGAGTAGGCTAAAAATTTTAGATTGAGAAAATTTTAGATTGAGAAAATTAGGTTCCCGTGGACTACCATAAATAAGGTAACGTGACAGCTATTATTTAAGTGCAAAAAGTTTGCTTTCCTAAAATTTAGGGTCCTGATTTTATTCTTTGTCTAATCCATATCCCTCAGGACTATGAACTCCACCAATGCATGATCACTGCAGCCCGGGCTGCTTCTAATCTTGATGTCGCGCATTATCTCACTTGTGTTTGTGATCCTCAGGTCCAGTATCATGTCCATTCTTGTAGGGCTGTCTGTTACGTGGCTTATAAAGTTCCCCTCACTATTCCAGGAGTCTTCTGGATTGCCTACAGCTTGCCATGCTACTTTTCCAGCAGATATAGGAGTAGATGAAGTCTCTCAGCAGGACAGGAGCCTACAAGCATGGTGCCTAGAATAAGAAGGCTTCACCAGCAGGATCTTCTTGACTGGGCATCCTGAAGTTCACACAAACCACAAGGTTGCCTTTGTTGCCTTGGTCTCTGACTCTTACTCATAAACTTTTAACCTGCTTGTGGCTATTCTTCAGAGACCTCTCTTTGCACTCTATCCATTTCTTGATATATAGGGCAATACCTCCGTGCCTCCTTCCCCTCCTGTCCCTTCTGAACAACCTGTAGCCATAGGTAGTCACATTCCAGTCATGAGATCCATCCCACCAGGTGTCAGTAATGGCAACCAGATCATAACTTTCTAGCAGCATGGTGGCTTCCAGCTCCTCCAGTTTGTTGTCCATGCTGCATGCATTGGTGTAGAGGCACCAATGCCTCAATGTAGTAGCTATGTCACCTTCTTAGCATAACACCCCTTAATTGCTTTGAGGCATTTTATTGGTGTTTCCCTGTTAGATTAAATTAAATTAAATGTCATGACACAAATTCACATGGCTATTTAGTCTTTGAACTATTATATTAGAGGGAAAATTTGATTATGTGGATCAGAGAACAGCTAATGGAGTGTTACGACCCAATGGAGGAGGAACATTCAGTCATTCTGATTACAAAAACAGTTGGTCACGCAGAGTCCTGCTCTGTTTGGGAGACAATTCCCTTTCTAAGTTCACATGCAAATACGCTGATAGGAATCTTTTCTGTATACAATAGTATGGCTGTTTTGGACTGTAGTATTATTCTGTAGTTAGATACAGTGTTTTACTTTCAGCACTAGCAGAAGAGAGCATTGAATGACTAGATACAAGCAGCAAAAGCTTGGCTTGCTTTGGAGTTCTCCAGCTAATGAATGTGTGAAGATCATAACACAAAACCCTCAAAGTTTTGAAATTAAACAGAATTACAACTATTTCATTCCATTTCCATTTTAGCTGTGTTTCCCTGAAAAAGTAAGCAATGACGCATATATCCTAATGTTATTTTCTTCCTTTAAAGATGATTTGAATAGAATGTATGTTTCTTTTTAGATTGTAAAATCTGGGTAGCCTTATCTTAGGATTCTTTAAGGTTTTGGTTCAGGATTCTTCTTTACAGCTCTTTAGAAAAGGATTTCAGCTCAATATATGACATCTGTTAAATGGCATCATATTCTTGGTCTGTAAGAATGTACAGTGTGGTTACGAGGGGATGAAGTAGGTCAGAAGACATAATCAGGTGATAGTACAACAGCTAAAAAACCCCTGACTGCAGGACATCCTGGTGGCCACAGGCCTTTGCATGCTGCCCCAGTGCTGCAGGAGATCTCTGGAAAGGTGACTTGTTCTGCTTTAAAAATCTGAGACATTTGGCTTTGTGAGCAAGATCTGCTTCTTGCCAATTTGCCTGTTTGCGGCACAGTGCCTGTACAGTAACAAGAACCCTCTGTGGCTGGTATCGGCACATGTCTGTTTGCCATTTCCATACAATGTTAAAGACAGTAAACTTGGCCAACATTCATGGAGAAGCAAGGAAAAACTGTTTTTTATTTTTTTAAAGTTTTTTTTTTCTAGTTGGTCTAATCATTCCCCCTCTGCGCTATGCAAATCCAGGCTTTTAGCAGTGGAAAACCATCTATCTTGACAGTTGTTAATCTTAAGCTCAGTGCTGCATTTTCCAGTCCTGCTTGGGCATTGCTGGTGCCATTGACTCACCTTTGGACCCTGGTTTCTCAAACCAAACATGCAGCGCTTACAGTAATGAATTAAACATATTTATGTGGAAATGGGCTGTGCTGCTTGGGGCTTTTTGAAGTAGGGCTCTGTAAGCATCTGGATGAGAGGAGGCACAACCAGCAGGGTTGTGGCTCTGTGCAGGCAGGGGAGTGGATGGGCTTTTGAGATTATTTGACAATTTGCTGGCTTACAGTCTGCATCTTTGAATATAACCTTCAGGCAAATATTTCTGTATTTGGATTATTCCCTGTGTCAAGATCCATTAGCAGTGTGTCAAGTTCCTTAACTGTTACTGTCTGAAATGCTGGAATGTTTTTTCACAGATTATTAGTTGATGTTCATGCTCTGAAAAGTAGATGGAGTATTGATTTGCATGAAGCATGTTTACTTATTTTTCCATTTCAGAGAAGGAATGTGAGAGGAATATAAACTCTGTTCAGTGAATATTTCTGTCTGCTTCAGGAGCCATTTTTCTCCCTTTCTTTGTAAGAGCAAATTGGTCTCTTACTGACATTAGTCAAACGGACCAATAACTCTATTTTGGAGGTTTTCTGGATCCTGTAGAACAAATTGTTTGACCTGTAGTCGAAATTAAAAAAAAGTCTAAGTGCAACTGGCCATGAAAAATAAACATTCCTAAATTGTAAGTTATTGCTAGTGATATTTAAAAATACTTTAATGTTCTTGTAATATGGTTTGTGGGATTTTTGCTCTTTAGAAGCTATTATTTTTAATTTAAATAATAGTGTCATTGAGACACAGTAACAGAACCCAGCTGCTCCTGTTGGTGCACATGAGGAACAAGTGTGGTATCTCGGTTGCTCCTGCATACCAACTACTCAAAAACACAGCACCCAGTTCCTTGGAAGTTTTCAAGTACATCTTCTATAATTTAATTTATAGTATGAGGCACAATCTGATACTTCAGAAGAAGACAAAATATGATTGTTCCATGTTCTTGCTGTTTCCTCTTGCCAAACTCATTTGAGCTTCAGAGGGGAAAACAAAATTCCTCACCCATAGCGGTTTATGGAGTCAAATAGCTGGTTATAGTATAAATGTGGAGCACTAAACACACACTAGTTGTGTTCCTTCAAGTCGATTTCACAGGATGACAAATGAAAATCAAAACCCTGTGAAGTTGTCCATATGGTGAAATCCTTGGAGAGGCAGGAGTTAAGGTTTGATGCATATCATGTGAAGAAGAAGCCACAGAACCTGTTCTGCTTGAGTGTGTCATGCAAGAGATTTTTCACTTTAGAAAATAGGTCGGATACCTCCTTCCTCTCACAGATGTGTCTCTTGAGGGTTCATGGACAGCAGGAAATTTCAGAAGTAATACATAAGGCAATTTACTAGTTGATGCCTAATATACACTGGGGCCTTCTCTGCTGAGCAACGTTAAGTGGGACTAAATATGCAGTGATTAATTTGGAGAGTTCTTGATCACAGACCACTGCAGATTTTGCTTGACTTATTTCTATACTGTTTTCATTGAGTTACATTTATAAATCCTAGATTGCCACAAATATTGCAGTTTAAAATTATGTAAATACTCCATAAGTCACAAAAAAATATTTTTAGTGTCGTTGTTTTCTTCTAAGTTACTTTTGTTTACAGTTTTGTAAACAATTTGCTCAGTTTACAAATTCTCCACCTCTCTTTTCCTGTTGATGTTCTCAGTATTGCAAACTTAGCTGGGATGTGCAAGTCAAACAGGTATTTATGTTCTTTACTGGTTAAAGGACGATTTTGATAGAGTTCAGCTGATGAGTTTGGCTTTACAAAATTGTGTAGGGTTTGCCTTACTTCCATTTCTTTTGCTGTTGCAATACCAGTATCATTAAAGCAATCGCTCAGTTACAATTTCAGTTGCAGCACAGATACAGAGAATCTAATCTTTAAGGTTGCGTACATAATTGTGTAGGGCACAGAAACTGATGGAAACCATAGAAATGGGCTCTGTTGCCACTATTACCCTTGATGACAGGAGGTGGGAATGGAACAGGGTTTGCAGCCAAGTCCCGTATCTGGGATACAAGGCAATTGGGAACAGCTGGGGCTGCGTATGTCTGCACTGTGAGCTGTAGCAAGTGTCTGGCAGTGACTCCAACACCTCACCCCTGTGACTTGCACATATGCTCTCTGTTCTGCTATCTGTTAACCTGGCTATAAGTCAGGCACGAGGAGTGCCAATTGTCGTGTTTCTGCTCACAGCCTGAACTTCTGTGTGCTCTGTAGCTCCTGCTCCGCTCAGACTAAAGACAGCTCTGTGTTCTGCCATTTTCTTTGGACCAGCAATGGAAGTGTGCCTGGTAGTGGGTAAATACTGACAATTAGAGAGCAGTGTTGGTTTACATGCTGCCTTGAACCTCTCCATGACTAATAGTGACTTGGGTACAGTGTCCACACCTGCTTGGTTAGCAAGGAACTACTGAAGAGAGTCCAGTAGAGGGCTACAAAGATGGTTGGGGGAGTGGAGTGTCCTGTTTATGAGACCTGGGTCTGTTTAGCCTGGAGAAGAGAATGCTGAGAGGAGATCTAATCAATGCTTAGAGATATCTAAAGGCAGGAGTCAGAAGGCTGGGGGCAAACTTTTCAGCAGCGCCAGTGACAGAACAAAGGGCAATGGGCACCAACTGGAGCACAGGGAGTTCTACCTGAATGTGAGGAAAAAATTCTTTACTGTGGGGGTGACAGGGCACTGGAACAGGCTGCCCAGGTATGTTGTGGTTTCTCCTTCTCTCAAGATATTCAAAACCTGCCTGGACGTGTTCCTGTGCAACCTGCTGTAGGTGAACCTGCAGAGAGGCTTGACTAGATGATCTCCAGAGGTTCCTTCCAACGCCAGCCATTCTGTGATTCTGTGGTTCCAGACCCAAATCCTACTGTGGTTTGTGTAGCACTGTGGTGAGAGGAGCTGCTATGTGCATCTCTTCAGTATAGGGCCTTCAAGGAGATGTGGGGAGCTCTGGAAACGATAATACAAAGGAAAATTGAATTGTGGTCATAAAACCCCTGATGGATGGGTAGAGGGAAGAAGGAGCCAAGCTCCTCTCACAGGTGCATGGAAAAAGGGTGAGAGGCAGCAGTCAGGATTTGTAGCAAGGAAAATTCCTTTTAGTTGTAAGGAAAAGAAAAATCACAATGAGAGTATCTGGAGCCTGGAGGAGGGTGCCCAGAGAAACCTCTAACCTCAGAGACTTTCTACATCTAATTGATAAAGGTCTGAGCAACCTGACCTAACATTGATGACTGCCCTCCTGTGAGTTGGACCTCTTGACACCTGGTCCGAAATTTTCTATGGGTATCTGAAGCCACCATTAAGTGAGGCTGCAGCTCCCCCATTGAGCAGCTACAGAGATGTACGGGCAGATTGAAAGTCTTGCATGGCCATTTACCAGCGAGTCTTCCTGTCCATGTTTTGATGGCTCATTCCTGCCTGGGAAAATTTGGACAAAAACTAGTGTCAGCTTCATTTGTGAGCTCTCCTTCATCAGGCTTTGTAGAGGAACTGTTTGTGTACCACAAATCTGTTGAACAGTTTTCTGAAAGATACAGATTTCTCCTGCAGGTCATGTATGTGTAGCTGCAGAGCCCCTCCTTGAGTGGGATGGAGAGTTTAGGATGAACATCTGGTGTCTCTGTCTCTGCTGGGACTTTGAGAAGGGCTAAGCATCCATCACCCAGGAGTGAAATCACTGTGAACTGCAGAGTATTTTGTCACTCTGAAACCTGGGCATTTATTTATGTGCCTTAGTACAGAATTAGATGAAACATTTAAAAATCTTTATTTATTCTAATCATGTTTTATCATAGTACAAAACTAAGATAATGAGCATCTGAGTCTGTCTTAATGTGTCCTTTGGCTGTGAGAACAACCAAAGCATTTCTAACATCTTCTTTAAGGCGTCTGTCCTTACAAAACATAAGATCTTTAGTAGTAAGCATTTGTGTTTCAGTTTACCGTATGCCACATTTATTGTCATTATTTAAGATCAGAACATTTATTTGTACCAGCTCAGATTAAATGTCAGTGTGGCCCAGGAGCCTGTGTCCAGCTGTGCCCATCATCCTGACCTAGGAACCACCATTAACAGTAGCTAGTTGTGTCTGTCTTGGTCTTGAATGTTTTTCAAGATGATACTAAGTGATGCATCACCTTGTGTGCTGAATTTACAATTTTTTTTGGTACGGTGGCCAAGATTTAATTGTCTGCAGAAAGGCAGCATAAACAATAAACATCTATTTATATCTTAATAGAGCTATCCTGTTGCACTGCTGTAGATTTGATTATGTCTATATTATTAATTGAATTTGACCTAAGCCTTAAACCTAGGTTGTGCTGAGGACCCTTAACTCCTGTTATTTCTGACCTTTGGGGTTAAAAAATCTTTCTGAACTGAAGTGATATGCTACATTTTCAGGAAAACTGCTGAAGGCACCCATTTTACATTTCTTTCCGTAGATCTACAATTTTAACTTGTGATAAACCTGTGAGTTTTTCCAAGGTCATGGTTGATTTTCTGTGGGAACAACACAGTCTGTGTCCTGTAAAGAGTATAATACTGACGTTAGGGTGATGCTGCCATTTCTCTGAAGAAATGCTCGGCTAGGCTTTCTGCATCTCGCCTCTGAAGCATACAAGGTCTCCATAGATCTAGAAGCATGCCATAGTGATGACTATTTTAGAAAGCAGAAAACAGCACGAGCTGCAAATTTAAGTTGGCAGAAAAAGCCTGACTGTTAAGCTAAAACTGTCAGAAACTGTTATAACGTTGGTTGGATACTTGCTTGATTTACTCATTCTGTTATATATTAGAAAAAGGCAGCTTCTCAGAGCTTATCTAAATACAAAGATACTAATATTTTGGGAAATAGATGGGAATGCTTTCTACTGGAGGCAGTCTCAGCTTCAGTCCTGGTAATTTTGATCTTGTACGTGTGTTTCCTAGATGCTGTAATGATGTATTTAATAGTGATGGATGCTTTCAGTATAGCGGTTTGCACTATGGGCTCTGAGCAGGTCATCAATTTCAGTTCTGAAATGCATTTTTAATTCTACATACTTGTTTAAACTATTTTTATGACGTTGTATTGGTTATAGATCAAATTCAGTTGCTAAACTGACTAATCTGCTGTTTCTCTGTATGACTTGTTGTTTTCTCTCAAATATCCCAATACTGAGTTGTTCGTAAAAGCAGATCTTTCTTCCCTCAAGATAACAAAAGGTAACAAACCTATCACTTTGTCTGATAGCCCATTTCTGTAGTAATTACTCTGCTTGCTTACAAAATACTGTACTGGTTTATTTTTTAAATAATTGTCTGTTTTTCTCTAATTGAGCCTATTTTTCTATAAGTGAACCTGTGAAGGTATTTTAAGAAGTTGTGCATCCAATGTGCTTAGAGATCTTAGTGGGTGAATAGTAAACAGTGACATGTTAAAGCAAGTTTCCTACACTCAGCCTCCCTGTGATTCTGTGCTGTTGGTCTGCAAGGCAGGTGATAACACTTGTGCTCTGTATGCTGGAAAGCAAAGAACTGAAATGCAGCAGGTAGCCCCTATGAATTTTCATGGGACATTATGGTAATTATGCTGTTGAAAAAAAAATTGTACTATGGAAGATATTTCCACTGAATTTATATTATTGGACTATGAAGATGTCATAAAAATGACCTGAATGCGCCTCATTCAAAAGGGTGAAACAGCAATATATTTTATTGATACAAGACAGTGACTTAACAAAATCCAATGTAAATGCAACATTGGCTTAACAAGAGTCTATGGCAAGGTATGATTAGTTGTTTGATGCGTGGAAGAAACGTACAAAAGAAAATTGAGTTAGACTTGAGTTGGAATGAATCACAGAGAACCTGGAGATAAAAAAGGGTAAGGAAGACCTTCCCTTTGAGTCATGAAGCTCAGAATGCACAACCTTGTTTTCTAAACTCCTGATGGAGTCTAGATGCAGATCAGTCCACTCTTAGTCTCAGAGTTGGACAACCGTTTATGTTTAATTGAATTATCTATACAGAATTTATTATAATATTGAGTAGCTACATGAATTAGTAATGTTTCATTAGTGTCTATTCAACATGCAGTTGAAGTTACTGAGACAAAATCAAAGTTACCATACTAAAAAGTTATGCATAATACTTGTTGCTTACCCAAGATTTGCTGTTGATATAAGGTCACTCTACCTTGAGGAGCAACTTGAGAGCTCTCCCAGCTCAATGGGAGATCACTGCCATGCAGCCACACTGCTTGGCAAGGAGAGTTTACAGAAGGCTCATTTAGGATGTCATATTTATGGAATAAAGTGGTTGGCTTGTAGTCAAATTACATGTGGTGGAAAAGGTATGCATGAGTCTCCTTGTACCCACAACTTTCTTTGTTCTTTGACAAAGGAGTCTTGAAAAAGCCACCCACTATTTGTACATTTATCATGATTGGTGTTTTAAGCTTATATGCATTGATGTTCGCTGTGTTCAGAGAACAGATTGGAACTGGGAAGGTCTTGGCTGGGCTACAGCTCAGGCCTTTACCTCCTCCAGAGCCTGCACCAAACCACCACCAGCCTGGTCAAGGTGCTAAGGCCACCTGTTGCAAAAGAATTAAAAGTTCCTGAAGAAGCTATAATGGTCACAGGCTATTTAGCATTTAAGTTTGACAGTACTTGAGAAGTGGGAAGGAAAGACTTTGGATGGGCAGTAGCGGCTACACATCCAGGAGAGCTGTTGTACTAACCTGTAAACAAGTCACCCTATTTGTTTCACTCCTTTTTTGTCTCTAGGCTGCAATTATTTTCTGAGAAAAGAAGGCTGGAGGGAGACCTTTTACCAACCTTCTAGTACTTAAAGAGGGCCCATAGGAAAGATAGGGACAGACTTTTTAGCAAGGCCCAACAGGACAAGAGGTAATGCTTTTAAACTAAGAGAGGATAGATTTAGACTGAATATAAGGAAGACATTTTTAGAAAGAGAGTGGTGATACACTGGAACAGGTTGCCCAGGGAGGTAGTAGAGGCTCCATCCCTGGAAACTTTTAAGGTCAGATTGGATGTGGCTCTGAGCAACCTGATCTAGTTAAAGATGTCCCTGCTCCTGCAGGGGAATTGGACTAGGTGACCTGTAAAGGCCCCTTCCAACTCAAAGCATTCTGTGATCTTGCTGTCAGTGTTAAAATCTTTTTTTCTCAGTTTATTTAAAGTTTTTGTTTCGTGTATCTGTGTTAGCATTCTGAAGTGTTATGCCCTAATAAGAAATAATTAATGCAGTAAAAAAAGGAAGACTTTAATAGGGTAATTGCTGTTACATTAATATTCCCTGTATTTCATCTGACTGAGGAGGTGATTCTGTCTCTGGCCTTGCTTACTGTCTGAACAGCTGAACTGTTTTTTGTTCCAGGCTGAAAGATAACATCATCCCCGTAGGAAGCTTCTGCTATACTTTGCAGGAACTCCTTCCCTTTTTGGTAGGATGTATCACTCTACAGTTATGTTCTCTGATGTCAGGGCTTCCCTTTGGTAGAATTTCATTATAGTACTGTTTGTGCTGTGTATTTTTATAAATACATTCAGCTGTTTAATAGTACTTTTCATCAATTGACTTCAGCGCTCTCAGAAGAGAGGTGAATTTAGTTGTGCACATATGGGAACTGAGAACAGATCTGTGACTTGTGTTTGGTAGGATTAGTCAGGAGGGAAAGAATTTTAAATACCACAGTCTGAATTAACTGTTGCATCCATTTGGTCAATCCGACTTCACGTGCATAAGGCTTTATACATTTGTGGCTGGTTTTGGTTTCGGCATGCATAGCTGACATTTGTTTGCAGAAATAAGTAAGGGAAATGTATTCTTAATTTATTTGCCATCTTCCACTAAGTTTTGAAAAATCAAATCTAATCCTTAGGTTGTCCAACATCTCAAGGAGGGAAGAAGGAAAGAGGGAAGAGTTCGGCTTGTAAAAACCAACTACAACAAAGCCAGGTTCCTGCTGTTCAGTCCATGCACTAGGCAGCCTAAGTAGTCCCCCCTTTGCTTTTTCTCTTTCTCTGGATCATATCCACAAGATTTTATTCCAAAAAGAAATCGGGATTGTAACTGATGTCACCCATCAGAGAAGAATGCACATGTAAAATACTTAAAAAAAAAAAAGTAAATAGATAAATAAATAAATAATCCCACAAGGACCTGACCCTGGAAAATATTTTTTTATTTTTACATGCTAAGAAAAGGCTGCACGTACTGGCACTGGAGCTGTGAGTGTGCAGCCCCACCAAGGAATCTGTGAAGCCCTCAGTGCTGTCTGTCCCAGAAGACCCCTGCCAGCAGCTGCCACTGTCACTTGCCAGTTGTTTAAAGCTCTTCAAAGGTGGCTGAACATGGCAAAGAGATAACATGCAGCTCTTTCCTCTAGAGGCAGGCTTAAGTTAATAGGCCAGTGTTATAGATATGTGCAGAATAATAGAAAAGCCCCTGCTTTTCTCTCTGCTTGCCCATTTCCTTTACCAGCTGGCCATCAATACTAGGGATGGAGGCAACTTTCCAGTTTTTCAATTTAAGGCACAGGTAGACGAGGTCCTGAGGGACATGGTTTAGTGTTTGATAGGAACGGTTGGACTTGATGACCCGGTGGGGCTCTTCCAGCCTGGTGATTCTATGATTCTATGAATTTCTGCAACTTTAATCTCTCACCATCACATGAATACCATAAATAATTTGGAAAATATTTGTGATCTGTCCCAGAAAAGACAGATAACAACTCTCAGCTTTTGTATCCTCCAATAACCTGAAAGTTTATTTACTGAGGTGAAGATTATTTCAGTCTTCAGGGCTTGAACTGAGTCAGGTTCATTTACTGGATAAGTTGATCTGGATAAAGTGGACCTACTCCAAGCCACACACAGCACTTCTGTCCAAAACAACCACATTCATTCTAAGAAAAACCTGACCGAAGTGCACCAGAATGATTGTCCCATAGCACTCTCTAAATAACTGTGGCAGCATCATGTCCTGGTGTTTGTGCATTTGTCATCAGGATATGTACAGAAAGAATGTAACCAGTGGTATAAGAAAGAGCATCTGCATAATGATAGTGGTTCTAGTGAGGTGTGGAGCAGACAGGTTACACTGGGTTGGGGAAGGCACTGGGAACCAGCACAACAGCAGCACAGGGTGGTTCTGAAGAATGCATTGTTAAGCAAACTTATTCAGGTGTTTGTGTTGTTCAAAGCATTTTCTGATGGAAGAAATCCTTAATATCGTGCAATAATGGGATTTAACTGGGTTTCCAACCACGGAAATGTATGTTTCAGAAGCTGTATTTTGAAAAGTGCACTTGAAAATATGTTCACATTTATAGTTTATTTTAAGAAATTAGTGACGATTATTTTCCAAGGTGTTCACATGAAGCCACTGATAAAACAACAGCCAGCCCTGAAGCCTACAGTCCCTTTAGGGAATGCCTGTCAAAATGTGCCGTTGTAGAGCATCAGGGTAAGGCACTGGCAAGTTAAATTTGTTTTGCATGTGCCAAGAGTCTAAAGAAACCAGAAGTGCTAATGCTGTGGATGCTGACTTATCAGAGCAGTGCAGCTACATGCAAGAGGATTAATTTTACTAATACATGCTTGTAGTTTTTCAAGCTAGTAAGGCTTTATTAGTGCCTTTATTTTGAAATGGACACTATTCATGTTTACAGCTTGGCATTGCTCATTTGCCATGCCCATCATAATGTTTTAAAAGTTATTCTAAAATTGATTCCTTAAAAGTTTTAGAGATGAATAATTTCAAATTGAAGACTAAATACCCTCTTTCATATATAATCCCATTGAAGCATTAGGAGCAATGTACTAACATATGAAATAAAACTGTCATGCTGCACTTATTAAAAAATGACCCTTACAATAGACTGGAAAATTTGAAGAAGCTTTTTTTGAAAAAGTTGGATTCAAATAAGAAGATTTTAGATTTTATTGATAATATTACAGGCCAATTCCAAATAAAACATTGGTTGACTTTCTTGTGCAGATACAGATACTGAAATGCTAATCCCTAAAGTTGAATTCCTAGAACCTTCTCATCTATGAACTGTTGTGTTGCAAATTATTAACTGAATACTCTGTTCTGGAAGTTTGCAGCTGTTTTATGTCATTTAATGCAAATTAATTGTATATAAAATATGCTAGAATATTAAATGTTTATTTGAGATAGTAGTTCTGTGTGTTCAGATTGAGAAAACTAAAGATGAAGTTAGAGTACATTTCAAAAACATAGGTAGGAAGCAAGAAAACAGGTTTCAGTTATTATTTGTAATAAAATCAATAAGCAAAAAGATCTAGAATAGAATTGTAAAAGATTGCTGTTGGTTGCAGCAGTGATATATTAACATACTAAACTGGAGTGTGACATGTTTCTCACACCAGAATTCAACAAATAGCGGCTTAATGAGTTAAGTCATTTCAGTGTCATCTGCTCAGTCAGTTGCCTACAGGATGGAAAAAATGAAGTATTATAGCAGAAGATACAGGGGCACATCCAGTGGTTCATGATTCAGTGCTCCAAATGATGGAGATCTGCAGACCAGTTTTAGGTCCTGTGGTACCAGGCACAGTGGTGAGATGGTTTTGGTCCCTTTCTTGGTTTGGCAGGAGATGCTCAGGTGTTGTTCCATTTCTGCTGGCCTGTCTCCCCCACCACAGCAGTAAGATCGGTGAGTGGAATGAAAGGGCTGTTTGTGGTGTTTCTGAGAGGAATATCACTTGTTGTGGAAGGATATCTTTGTTATTCCCCTAAGATTTTTCCCTATTATTTGGGCTATACCGGCGAGTGGAACTGTCTGCTATCTTTGTCTGCTCTAGGAAGGCAGGTTGCCAACAAGATTGTGTGACTGCAGTTCTTACACTGGAGTACCTTGTTTTGGAGCATAGGTAGGACTTTGAATGACCTTATACTTTTTTTTTAAAGTACTATAGTGTCACCAGTTTACCAAGTAGCATACAAGCTGGTTGCACTTGAGATTTAACTATCAATTAGGTCATGCATACACACAAGAAAATTAAGGGAGAAATCACAAGCAACAGCATCTTTATTTGTAAAACAGAATACAAGTTGGAGCCTGTTTTTTAACCATTTAGAATTTGTTTATGTTGTTCATATAGGACAGGAATGAAGGGACTTAAAATCGTTAACCTTTTCTGCACGTAGGACCTCTATATCTAAATTAAATTAAAAAAAAAAAAATCAAACAACTACAAAATGCTGTGCAATCACTTATCTCCCAGTGATGGTACTTAATTTAAAACATCATGAATTTCAAGGCTGTGATATAATTGTATTGCTCTTAACAATGCTTCTTATATTACAGTCAAAACTCCCAGAGCTCCCATGTCAAACAGTCAGCCAAAACTCAAAATGCAGCCAGATTAGCAGTGTTAATCGCATTATCTGTTATTTAAATTACAAGAGTGATGTGCACGGTGTAGAAACTGGAAACTGGATGCCTGTGCAGTAATGCCTATGTCTAAGGATGTGATGCATAGGATATGAGGTTAAGTGGGATTGGTATTTACAGTCACAAAACCCCACTACTTTTAAGGCAACTTGCACTGTCAGATGTGTAACTTTGTAAACCAGGCTGGTTTCTGTGTGTGTTTGATGTATGTCTGATTTTAGAAAGGCTTCTCTGCTTCACTGTGACTTTTTGGTAGTGGGATCACCAAGCTCACTGAATGTCTAATATTTGGGTTGTAGGACTGTAAAGAAATTCCTCCTGAATTCTCAGGGTCAGTCCTAGGGTCAGACTGCTGCAAATCTGAAGGCAGGCACTGTAAATGCAAATGGGCATATATGTTGTGATTGTTAGCACTACGGCACAAGAAATTTATTCTGACATTTATGTCTTAAAAAAAAAAATCATTTAGCAATTTATACGTGAGTATGCCTAAAATTAGCTTCTATTCTGCTAGAATCCAGTGGTGTAAAGCTGCAAGTTCAGATCAGAAATGTTGACCCCTAAGGACATCCCAGATTCCTTATTGACAGATCCAGAGAGAAAAGTTTCATGTTAGGGAAAGATTTTAGAAGTAGGTCAGTTTTGCTGTCATGCTAAGGTCCTGCTGCTGGGTTAAAGAGGACCCGTTCCATCCATAGGCTGCCTGGATGGCAGGGTCCTGAGTGTGTGAGGAGGGGCTGCAGAAGCCAGGATCCTTCAGGAGATTAAGGAGGAAAATTAATGATGGAATTCTAGAATGGTTTGGGTTGGAAGTGACCTTGAAGATCTTGTAGTTCCAGCCTTCCTGCCGTGGTCAGGGACACCTTCCACTAGATGAAATTGCTCAAAGACCCACCCAACAGTTCCAGGGAGCAGGCATTCACAACTTCTCTGGGTAACTTGTTCTAGTGTCTCACCACTATCCCAGTATAGAATTTCTTCCTAATATCTAATCTGAATTTTATCAGAAATGGCATAGTCATCAGTTCCAGGGAGGTTATTCTGCCCTTGTACTCAGCACTGGTGGGACCACACCTTGAATACTGTGTTCAATTCTGGGTCCCTTGCTACAAGAAGAAGGGTTCAAAGGAAGATCAAGGGAAGTTTTGGATGCCCCATCCCTGGAGGTGTTCAAGGCCAGGTTGGATGGTGCCTTGGGCAGCCTGATCCAGTGGGATGTCCCTGCCCATGGCAGGGGAGTTGGAACTAGATGATCTTTGATGTCCCTTTTAAGCCTAACTGTTCTGTGATTCTGTGAGTCGAAGAAGGTTGTTGAGGCTCTGGAGCATGTCCAGAGAAGAGAAACAAAGTTGGTGAAGGGGCTGGAGAACAGGTCTTATCAGGAGCAGCTGAGAGAGCTGGGGTTGTTTAGCCTGGAGAAAAGGAGACTGTGGGGAGACCTTACTGCTCTCTACAACTGCCTGAAAGGCTGCACCAGAGGACGTTCGGAGTTGACATCAGGAAAAAGCTTTTCACAGAAAGGGTCATTGGGCATTGGCAGAGGGTGCCCAGGGAGGTGGTTGAGTCATCATCCCTGGAGGTATTTAGAAGATGGGTAGACGAGGTGCTCAGGGACATTTAGTGGCAGACAGGAAGGGTTGGACTCTGATCTCAAAGGTCTTTTCCAACCTGGTGATTCTATGATTCTATGAATCTCCACTATTTCAGCTTAAAAACTTTGCCCTTCATCCTGTCACTATAGTCTCTGATTGAGAATCCCTCCCCATCTTTCCTGTAGGACCCTTTTAATACCGAAAGGCTGAACAGCCCCAACTCTTTCAACCTATACTTATATGGGAAGTGCTGCAGTCCCCTCTTCTGGACCCAGGTCAACAGACAGTTACTGTCTTTGTGTCTCTCTGCTGGTGAGACGATACAGAAGATAGGGCCAGACTCTTCTCAGAGGTGCATGGTGAAAGGACAAGAATCAACTGTGATAGCTTGTGACATGGCAAGTTCTGATTAGATATTAGGGGGAAAAAATCCTAAGAAATTGGTAAAGCACTGGCACAGATTGTGAGGGGAAATGACCTTCTATCCTTGGAGGTTTTCAGATCTGGGCAGGCCCTCTGCAACCTGATCTAGTGGGATCTGTGCTGAGCAGGAGGCTGGACTAGCTGACCTCCAGAGGTGCCTGCCAACCTAAATTATTCTGCAGTTCTAAATATAGCTTCTTGGTGTGCTAAACTTGACTTTGGCGTGATTAAAATTGTATCTAAAGCTAGAGCAGGACAGCCCAGCAGTGCTTCTGGGACTCTCATGCATCACTTCCGAAAAATATAGACACGCACACTATTTCAGTGGAAACCGAGTTATTCTGTAGCGTGATGATATCCCAGCTGAGAGTTACATGACTTTTAAAATCATAGCTATGTCTTGGTGAGTGGGTGTGATGCTTAGATGTGCTTTTTAAGTGGTCAGGTTTAATCCTTTGTCATAAACTGAACAGCTGAAAGGATTCAAGACTTCTGTTTCCCATTCTGTGACAGATAATTAAAAGATCTAATCTCTTATACAGCTGACCTGAGAATAAAGATCATGCATTCTCAATATTCTGTAGATTTGCTGTATAGTAGAGTACCAAGCCTCTAATTTTTAATTTAATGTTTCATTAATGACACTAGGCCAATTTTAAGAGAGTGTATTGATTTAAAGTTGAATTTTGGGACCATTATTTTCTTGTGGAATTAATGCAAAATATATAGTGAATTCTGAGAAAGGAGAGAATCTCATTAGAATAAAAATATCTGTAAGATGATTGTAAAAGATATTGAGGAAAAGGAGCTTTTTTAAAAGCAATTTAAGTTTAAAAAACCCGACATTTATTTTATTACATTTTCTAATTATGTCCATACCTCATCATACATCTAATAAATGGGTTCATACATGCCAGCATTTAGGATTAGTATAAAAGCATTAAAGCCTTTGAGTAGGTATGAGTGTGTTTCAAAGGTATTGGATCAGTGCTTTTAGGGCAAAATAATTAAATCTTACTTTGTGAGTAGAATACACTTTGAAGTGATTCTTACAATTCTGCCTTTGCACAAATGTAATCTCACTAGTTTAAAGGAAACACACAGACTGAATTAAAAGCTTTCAAGTTGATTATAATTAGTTTATTTTCCCAGTTTCTGATAATTAACAGACCAAATATGGAAATGGAATACGTGTCACTTTGCTGGAGGGTCCTTAGGGGACTGCTGTTATAGTTCTGTAGACTCAGGCACATATGCTGTCTATATGGAGGACAAAGAGATTATTTAATGCAATTTTCATTTACTCTTCCATGACAGCCAGGTGGAACTGGGAACTGGAATTGGCCTAATCTATTTGTAAATAAGTGTTAATTATATCTATATGGGTATAATGGTGGTAGCAGTCTGTCAGTAGTTAGACTGATGGCATGAATTAGGTGATGCATTTGACCTGCAATTGGAAAGAATGTTAAATGGAGACTTAAAAGAAGCAAATTGTAAAGCATAGCAGAAAGTGTTCTTGAACTAGAGATGCAGGGATTCTGCTGCTTTCTCAAGTGCCATGCTAAATTGCAGTGTATGAGTGGTGTATTTATTAATGAAGATAATATTATTACTATGTGTACAGAAAACCTCCATGACACCATCTTAACCAAGGAATATTTTATTTAAAATCACTAGATTTTTAGATAATCAATATTAATCATGGAATGACATAGTACTGCTCCTTTTTTTGTTGTTTATTCAGCATTTTAGTTGCTTTTTATTAGGAGGAGGAATTGACAATAAATACAAAATTACTTTTTGTTATGAGCAGAACATGAATAGAAGCCATTTTTATTGTGAATAGCAGGGCCAAGGAACAGGAGGCTATCTCCTGATTCAGAAACACCCATCTCAGCTGTTTCTCCATTCCAGAGAACCTGTTACTCTCCCCTTCCTGTTGAAATTTAGTAACTGGTGAGTTTTGCATTTTCCCTGGTAATTCTTCTGTTAGGGGGGGCGGTACCTGTGTTTGCCAGTGTTTCCCAGGTGTTCATATGCAGAGGTTTTCTATTGTTATTACCTGTGTAATGATAATCTGGAAATAAGAGTTTGTACTATTGTTGGAATACTTATTCAGAAAGAGATTTTCTTCTTCTATTGCCTAATTTTAAAGCTAAGAGATTAAAGATGTTGCATTTTTATGATACAATGCTGCATAGAGTTAATTTCTGCCCAGGAGCAATGCTTAAACCCTTATAAATAATACCACTGTTTGAATGAAGTATATTTGTGTGTAGTTTCATACACAAGGGTTTAGCTAAGTGGTTTTGTTTGGGATTTTCTAACTTTCTTCTCACTAAACCTGTATTGCTATTGGCAGTAGCATTTCAGTAGACAAAAACTGGTGTCATGTAGGCATACAAATTAACTATGATCTTTCCTCCAAAGGGTGTGTGGTGTAACACTAAACCAGTCAAGATAAGTATCTATGAAGGTTTTTGACTCTCTATATAGGAGTATTTTAATTGACTTCAGTACAGCTGAAATACTACGCTAATATTTTCCATTGTTTATTGATGTTCATAATAGGCTACACTTTACTAGTTTGAGCATCCAAAACCATGAAAGGCTGTTAATGTCTTCAAAGGAAAATCCAAGAAAGTGTCTAGAAAAAGACTAAATAGATATTAATTGGGATAATTCACAATGTAAAAGTTCATAATTATGTGGAAGTACTTGAAGGGGGAAAATAGCACAAAAAGGAAGAAAATGGGTAGGTACAAGTGCTTTGCTGGAGTAGTGGATTGGTACTCAGTGCTGAAGTGTTACCAGCCCCCTGGTGTTGTTAGGAAATTAGACTTCCCCAAAACATTATATTTGTTTAAAATGATTACACACAGTTCTTGACTAATTTTGGTGGGGTTAGAAAGCTTTGTTTTTCTTTTCCTGATAAAGAATAAGTTTTTCATGTGTTGTAAGGGCTCCTGTGCTGGAATCACAATAAAATAAGCATTGATAAGGAGGCTCAGAAGAGCTGGCTGCTGAATAATAGTGAGACCTAGGAAATTCAGACATGGTTTGCATAGGAAATAAAGAAACTCACAGTGCCAACAAAAATTCTAAACAAGCACAGGAAACTTAGTGATCAGTTATGCATTCAGGTTTGGATTTCTGTCATCTGCCTTCAGGTGTCTCAGCTTTAGATGTTTTGCCTGAGACAGTCCAACCTTGAATGGAAAGGAGGCACTTCCAGAAGACCTTCTGTTCCAGCCCACTGTGGTGGCAGTGGACTTTATGTTGGGAAACTTCTGTCTGTTTTATTGTAGTGAGAACCAACTTTAATTGTTTAATTCTTAGAGAGAACAACTGAAAATGTGTTTCTTTGACAATTACAATTGCTGTTGAAAAAGATGCTGTGTTAGGCTTTGTCATAGCCCTTTGGAAATGTAAACTGTCTAAAAGCATTGTTATTATGAAATCAGTGATACAATGCATGGTGTTAAAACCTGTCTGCCTTGGGTTGTCAGCATGGTGTCAGATGGTGAAGCTGTGACATGATGGGAGTCATCAAGCTGTATGGCTTGGGGCAGAAGTGCATGTCATTCCCATCTTCCAGACTGAAATTCAGATCAAGCTTTTCAACTCTATTTCAGCCCCATGTTTAGAAGAGGGACTAAAATTGAGACAGCACTGGAATTTTCAGTGCTTAGGGATACAGGAAGGTATCACTAGTGGCACAACTTAAATATTTGTGATTGACAGTATGAAAAATGTTGTTAGAATGACTGAATCTGGAAGCTAGGTTAAATGAAGCATTTCTGCAAGTCATTTAGAGATTTATGCTTTTGGCACCTAATATCTCACTGGCTTGTGTAAGCAAGTTGGTTAATCAGGAGGGAGAAACACTTCCAGAATATGTCTCATTTTGCACAGCCCCAATGACAGTTGCAGCTAAAATTATGACAAATGTAAGGATTGGATTGCATTAAGGAATTCTTCCTAGTTCTCTGCTTATTTAGCATATTAGCCCTTACTGTGTCCTTTTTCTAGCTCTTATATAAGAAACACTATTGTTGAGATATTTCAATCACATCCTATCAGTTTTTCATACCCTGAGGACCTCATCAGTCTTTTCACGGTGTTGGATATTGTGTCTTGAATATGAAATTGATATTCACTTCCAGCTTGGTCAAATTAACTTTATTAGACTATGTTTTTCTTAGGATTTTAGGATTTTTCTTAGGACTTAGTGCTATGTTCACATCCATGTTTTAAGAAAGTACCCAGAAAAGCAAAATCACTATTTAAAATTCAGTCCTGTTCCTTCAGAAGCACCATTAAACCCAAAAGTTTTTGAAGTACAGATACTGATAATGCTTAGCAGTGCAGAAAAATGAGTCATACTAGAGCAAATGTTGATACCATTTGTTACAAAGCAGGTTTGTCTTTTGTTTTTGAGTTCAGTGATAGCAGTGCTGTCACTCTAAATGCTAGAAAGGAATGGGATGCTATAGAAAAGTTTTTTTTTTTACTATCTGAATCATCATTTACTTTATGAGCAATTGGACTGGGAAGAGTCTTTGCTTATGTTCTGTTGTAGAAATAAACACTGGAAATGTGCTGTGATAGCACGGATCATTTACTCTTTTTGTGTGTCGCATTAAAGTGAAGCTGGGCTTCTCTCTCTTTAAAATTAATATTTTTGTGTAATACTTTGGGAGTACAGCAGAGCCAGATTGTGCCCTTATGCTCCTCTGGTATATGATCTGCAGTGAGGATAAGTAAAAAGAGCTCCCATGTTTCGCAGCCCCGCAAAACAGTAAGGGAGACTCTCCTCCAGCTCCACAGGGAGCCCCATGGCTGGTGGAAGCCAAGTGTGAAGAAACTCTGTACTGAGGAGGAGAGAGATGTCCAGGAGAGTGATCAAAGGTGGGGAAAGGAGACATCAAGGTGGGTCCTGGGGGGAGGATTTGGTGGAAAATGGAGAGAAATTAGGGATAAATAGCACTGGTTATAAGTAAGTTGGCTTCTAGGCAGTGTCCTCTAGCTAAATCTGGCATCTGATGATCCCAATCTGTCCTGTTGTCTTCTTAAACTGTGTGTGGGTTTGGTGGGGATGTGTGGGGGAGTGGGACTGGCACTCAGCCTCCTTACTGGCTGCATGTGTGAGGAATTCCCATGTCCCATGGTCCCCCAGATTTGGCTATGCATACTTTATCCTGTTTCTACATAGTTTCACCTGGCCAAACAGCAGTCATTAATACATAAACAAAAACCATATAAGCGATCATCCCTTCTGGGAAAGGGGAAGGGAGCTTGAAGTGGTTAAGGCTGAAAGGCTGTGAATACATCCGCAGAGCCATGTGTACAGCAAGAAGGGGATGCAGCAAAACACGTAGGCAGTGTCACAAGCTGAGTCTGTGAACCAGGACAGCTGTGTCAATGATGGCCCAACAGACCAGTTCTCATTCCAGTGGGATGGATATAGGTCAAGGAATAGCATCCTGCATAATCGTTGGTTTAGTAATAGCATCCCACGTGATTGTAGTCTTAGTAGGTTATTATTAAAGACTTGAATCAGTAGGATTATTGGCAATTGGAGCAGCTTGCAGCCAGATGCAGATGCTCCCCATTTCCTTCCCTTGAGTGGAGGAGTGACCCATATCTGCCCGGCAGGACTGCCAGCCTCTGCATCGCAGTGATTTGCTAGGCTTTTCTGTGTCAGGGACAGAGATAAAGGTTTTTCTAATGCTCTCGCAAAGGTAGCTGTTGTTCACCAGGCTTTAACTGCAGTTTTAGCTTAATTTTATTTTTTACATGGAATGTGAGGAGTTACCACATTCAGTCCTAGTGAAACTAAAAACCAGTTTAGATTGAGAAAGTACCTGAAAATGGTTTATTTTGCTTTCTCTTGTTTTGACTTGAAAAACTTTCCTCCAACCATATTTTACAGTTTCCACCCTTGGTAAACAGAAGCAGTCTTCTGAATCCCACTTCTCATCATGCAGGCCAGCATTTATTCATAGAATCATAGAACAACTCAGGTGGGAAGGGACCTCAAAAGGTCACCTGGTCCAGCATTTCCTGGGAAAGAAAGCCTAGATGAGATTATCTAGCATCCTTTCCAATCACATCGTGAAAACCTCCAGTTGATGGGGATTCCACCACATGTCCAGGGAAGTTGTTCCACAGAGTGATTGTTCTCACTGTGAGCAATTTCCCTTCTATGTCAAGATGAAACCTCTCCCAATGCAACTTCTACCCATTGTCCCATGTCTTCTCCATGCGGTCCTTGTTAGGAGAAGCCTCTGTCCTCCTTGTGGCCACTCTTTAAATACTGCAGTACTGTGATGAGGTTCCCCTCTAAGCCTGCTCCTCTTCCTTCTTTGCCAGTTAGTTGGACTAAGTAAATACAGGCAATGTGAAGACTGTGGTAGCCCCTGTTTGTGCTCAATGCAGCCTCACCCTGACATAGCACAGGGACTAGACCTTGGCTGCTAGTTGCCCTCACCTTCTCTAAAATAAGGTCTTCATGCAAAAGCAACCTAGGTAGAGAGGCTGGATGGAGGCTAGCAGGCTCCAGCATCTCCTCCCCTGCCCAGCACACTTACCCACTATTATCCCATCAGTACAATGAACATAATTTGTCTGTGTCTAACCTTATTGAAATCAAGGGAGCAAGGCTAATGTGGGATTTGGCATTGCATTTTTATCCATCCTTCACTGAATTGCATTTCTGTACATTACCTGGGAGAAACAGAGGGTGATATCGTTCTTTTATAAATTTAAGACAGAATTTCATCAGATGATATTGCTTCTTACCCTTCTAGCTGCAGAAAGTGAGTATAAAACCTCAGACCAAAATAGTTTGTTTTATTTAAAACTCATTCTCTGTCTTAATAAGGTGGCAGGTTGCAAATAAAGCAACTCAAAACTCCATCATAAAATGTGTTGTGTATATAGTCCAAAAATGTATCTGCTGGCAGTAGAACTGTTAGTTGCAGAACTCTGCAAGAAGTAGCACAGGGGATCTAGGCTCCGGGATTATGTTTGTGTGAATATAGCACGTTTGTCCTAAGAATGTAGTGTTGAAAGATAATTGATTGCAGAAATTGTGTAGCGTGTGTGTGAAAAGAGAGGCGATGTGCTGATCTTTCTGATGGGGATGAAGCACAATTAGATCTGTATGTGTATAATTGAATCTAAGGAGAAGTTTTCATACTGTGACTGACTTCACCAAACTTAATTAATTTACACATGTTAAAAGTAGTGTCACTTTAGAACCAGCACTTGAATAGCATCATATCTATACATATTTGAAATAACTGTATGATTTAAAAAAAAACAGTGGCTAATCCCCTCTTGATGTCAAATTAAGCAGTGCAAAAAACCCAAAAACAAAACCAGGAGTTCAGTTTTAAATGGTAGTATAATTATTTAAGGTATTTTTATATGTCATAAATGCAGCACAAAAAAAAAATCCTTTAAAAAATCCTTAAAAAAAAAGGTCCTTAAATTATTGTTTGGCAAACCTTTTTGAAACACCATTTTGTATAGCATTAGTGAAAACCTAGCTAAGTATAATTTAATAAATGATTGGGGGTAAATCACTGTGGCTGGGCTAGAAAAATGAACTACTTTTTTTCACATTAGGTTATCTTGCTTTTGCTTTTTGCTGTTGCTATAACAAGCAGGCATTGTTCTTGTTATTCAGCTTGTATCAGGGAATGGAAAGAGAAATGAGCCATGGAAATTTGTTCTAAACTGTTTTTCCTCAGTTCCAAACATTTGCTCTTTCCCAAGCCAGGGAATGTGCTTATTCTCATCCTCCCTTCAGTGACATAGATGGAGCAAATATCGATGTGAAGAGTGCTGCCGAGCAGGGGTGCAGTCTGGTCAGAGGTACAGTCCTGGAGGAAGGAAATGGCACTGAAATGTCAGTTTCTGATCTAGGGTCAAGGCTCCCTATAGCTTAATACCCTAAAGATGAGGGGACTGGCAGTAATACGGCTTGAGTAACTAGTAACTAGAAGTGATTACCAGACAGCCAGGGAGCTAAAGAGAAGCAACAGACATAAAGTATAGTGGGTATTTTTAATTGATTTTTAAAATTCCAAAGCTACTTAGCAATAAGGAATATCTACTGGTTTAGATGTACTCCAAGAAAAAAAAATACACAACCTTTCTGCTTTGTTCTTTTTATTAAAGTTAGCTCAGAGACATAATTTCATTTCATTTCTTATGTTACTGATGATAAATTTTCAGCCTTTCCCCTGTTTTCTAAGGTTAACTTTCTAGTAACAATGAGTAAAGGTTAACTTTCTAGTAACAATGAGTAAATTGCTAAAATCAAAATTTGGCTGAACTGAGATCAAAGTTTAATGCTGTTCAAGTTCTTCCATCCAGATCAATAATAGTTTTACTGGTGAGCTTCACTGAGAACAAGGTGAAGACCAACAGCATAATGTTTCCAATGATCACTTTTTTTTAATCTTTTCTACTTTCAAATCAGCACTCTACAGTTGATGCATCCCTCTCATCCCAAAATGAATGTATTTAAGTCAGCACTGGATCTGACCTGCTGCTTTGCAGCTACATCCCTTTATAGAGAATGGGATTTGGAAAGCAGGCAGAAAAATGTTTTCTGGCACTGTCATCATGGCCTAAATGCAAGGATTAAAGCACTGGGAGTCAGGCATGTGTGCACAGGACACAGAGCTGAAGATGAGGATGTGCCTGGAATCCCCTTTGACCTCTGGGGCAGTTTTGTTGTTCAGGGCTTTATACCTGGGATTCACAGTCCAAATCCTGACCCTGATTTCCTTGCCTTTGTGAAACTGAACAGAGTTGTCTCTGCAAAGGCGGAGGTTAGACTCACAGATGCTTGAGCCCCTAATTGGAATTTGCAATTGCGGTTCCCTTTTGGATCTAACAGGATTAAAATCACCTTACCTGTTTTTCAGCTTGCCCACATCAAGAGATCACAGCCAATTTTCTTTGCAGAGGGGGGTTTCTACTTGTGTTTGTCTGTGCATTCCTGTCCTGGTGGTGCCACACGGCAGAGATGAGCTGAGCCATGCAACCTTGCAAAGGCAACCTGAGCTCAGGAGGGGAAGCTTCCAACAGATGTGGCAAGAACCTTTAAAGCTCTCTATAGTCATGTTTTCTTGGAAAAATAAAGGAAGGTAACTCTTCAAATAAAAGATCCTCAGATTCACTGAGCGATATTGACTATAAGCAGTCAGTACCTCACACTTGCACAAAGGTTACAAGCTACAAAGAGGCACGTAGAGCTGCTTTACTGTCCACTATATATGGGAAAGGAGATGAAACTAAAGGCATTTTCTTGCAGTCGTCTGTGAACTGCTGGGAAATGAGAAGTGAAAAATCATCTCAGTCTGCCTTTGGAGATGCCGAGGAGCAAATGTGAGAAGAGAGTTTTCAGCCTTGCAGCTTTGGAGTTTTCAGCCTTGCAGCTTTGGAGTTCAGCCTTGAAGCTTTGGACTTAATGTGCACTTCAGGCACATGAATCTTTCCTTAAATGAAAATCTTTCATGTTTGGGGGGATGTGTTGTGCATTCTTTTATTTTTCTTTATAAGACACCTCCAAATTTAAATTTCTAAATTCCAGTTAAAGCACATGAAGAAGCAGGTTGAATGTTTTTTTTTTTTTCCTAAACAGCACCCAACCCACATTATAATTTCATAATCTTGCACAGTAGGTAGCTTGTTATTGCAGAACTATGGCAATGTCTGTGCAACTTTCCAGTACAGAGTGAAACAATGAAGATCCCTTAAGTCTGTTGAATTACTTAGCTGATACTTCAGTTTATTCTCCATTTAAACTCAAAATTCCTATTGATTAAAATCGACAATTTAAAGGGTAATTTTCTATGTAAAGCAGTGATAAGTTAACATTTGGAGATTTCTTTCTCTTTTTGTGTGCATGTGACATCAGCCCACACAGAAAAATCCGTCTTTAAAAATCTGCTCTGTGCATTAATTTATTCCCAGAAGAAATAGACAAAAATCATCTTGGGGTCTTTGCAATGTCTGGTATCTCTCTTGCACCATTCATGATCTCCTAAATGTCGGATTTATATTGTAATTTAATTTCTCCTATATTAAAGGATAAAAATGAGCTTTTCTAAGTTTACACCTGCTATGTACAATTTTTAGCTACAGCAACTGACTTATATTGCCTTGTTCTGCTTCTTTGATTTCTCTCCTATGAAATGCCTGGCTCAGATTCTTTATTTTTATCTCAGCAGTTCTCATTACAGTGCTGTTCCTGTTGCAGCCAGGATGCCTTCCCTTAATGCAATATGTCCCATTATCCTGTTTGCTTTCCTTGCTTACTGCCAGGTATTCAGTAGACGGTTTAAATTCCCTCTCTCACTCTAAAGGCCTTTCTCTGATAAGTCCCTTGTAGGGCCTGATGTTTTGGAAACCAATACATTTTGTTAATTGCTTGCCTTATCCTTATTACATGACAGGTTTTCTGCCCTAACTGCACGTGTCAGCCTTTAACTTTTGCTTAAGCAGGTCTTTTCTCATCTGCCATCTACTGCATTTGTTACTGGCCATCCCTATCACTTTCATAAGGTCAATAGATGTCCTGTGCAGCAGGTTAATTTCTGAAGGTGTGTGACCTGCAGTACTATCGCTGTGGCTGCCATTGTGCCTTCTCTACTAATCTGACCATATCCCTTTACCCTCTGTCTTGTGTCAATTTACAAACTGCGCTCTGGACATGTCCAGTACTCTGTCACCTCTTTATGAGACAGGGTTGGTTTTTTGGATTTTTTTTTTTTTCAGTTCTCTAAGAATTTTGTTGCACGCTTTTGGGGTTTTATGTACCACTTTTTCCCATTATAATATCGCTGGTAAAGGTCTGGCAGACTTTGTTTGATTTCTGCTCACTATTTCATGTGTAGAGGTTTCTGAAGAGTACTAGATGATGCTTTTATTCTACCTGAAATAAAAGGGGATAATGCACCCTTCAGTCTGGATCTAGGTCTGCTGTAGAGAGGTTCCCCCAGGAGAAAAAAGCTGCGAGTGGGAGAAGTTCTGGTTTCATTCATCTGACTTGCTGGCCAGCAGACAAGGGCTGTCATCACAAATTTCAGGGCTGAAGGAAGCTCTGTATTTCTGAAAGAAAGCAGCAAGGAGAGGACTCATGACCCAATTACCTTTGGAGCAAGCACAGCTGCCTGCTTTCTGTTAAGCAGAGCACAGATTGGATTCTTAGCCTGATCTCACATTTTGAATTTTCCAGCTTCATAAATATGCAGCACTTTTACTGTCTCATATTTCAGTACTTTGTTCTACAAGAGCTACATATTGTTGTTTTTCCCTCAGTTGCTTGTATGAGTGTCTCAATTAAAGATGACCACGTATACAGCTCATTGCTGTACAGGTGATAAGGAATGTTTTCATGCATGGACTTAAAGATGGAGAAGTTTAAGAGCCATAAATTAAATTCAGGCTGTTGCTGAGCAGGACAAGTCTTGGTAGGGTCAGAATCAGTGAGGGCATGGTGTCTCTGCAAGTCTGTTGTCAGTAGGGATGCGAGTTACGCAAGAGGCTGGGCAAAAAGTTGGAAGACATGGGTTTAGTTTTAGAGACACCATTTATCCAACTGTTACCTTGTTAAACTTTATCCTTTTCCTGCTCATTTTCACTTCTACCATGGGTTTGTTATTTTTATTTGGATTACAAGTGCTTCAGCAAAGTGCCAACTTTGAACACAGCCAATAAGTAATAAATATCACTTCAGTTAATAAGTGATGATAGTTAAACAATAAAACGGTTTAAGTTGGAAGGGGCTTTGAAGATCGTCTAAGTCCAACCTCCCTGCCATGGGCAGGGACGCCCCCACTAGATCAGGCTGCCCAAGGCCCCATCCAAACCTGGCCTTGAACACCTTCAGGGATGGGGCAGCCACAGCTTCCCTGGGTAAGCTGTGCCAGTGCCTCACCACCCTCATTGTGAAGAAATTCCTCCTTATATCTCATCTAAATCTGTCCCTCTTCATTTTTTTAGCCATTTCCCCTAGTCCTATTACTACAAGACTTTGTAAACAGTTCTTCCCCAGTTTTCTTATACACCCCTTTCAGGTACTGACTGGAATGCTAACATCATTTTAATGTTATTTTGGTCCCAAGTGATTGCCAGAATCCGTATCATTACCTATAGAGAGATAGTTTATTTCATTTGTGTGTGTTTGTTTGGGACCATATTATCCTCAACTGAAGATCTAAATAAACACTAGCATGGATTGCAACTACTGTAAAGACAAAAAAAAGAAAAACTGGCTAAAGGCAGTTTTTGCAACTTAGGAGAAAATGCCCCTTAAAGCAAACTGAGAAGAATATGTAGAATATGATGATTTCATGTATTTTCCAGCATTTTCAAAGTAAAATTAATGAACTACAGATTGTTTATGAAAAGTAAATTTCTTAACCTGTGTCAAGACTGGATTCTGTAGCAAACAGAGGCTATTAAGAAATTAAGAAGAAATTAAACAGTTATATATGAAGTTGGTTAGAAACTTATTGTCTTGAAGTCCAGGGACAGAGATTCATAAAATCATGGAAGATCCTGAGTTGGAAGGAACCCACAAGGACTGTTGAGTCTAATTCCTGACTGCATACATTTAGGTGACATAGGATTTAAACCAATGCACAGATCCCAAGCAATATGAGAACTGCTGTATGCAAACAGGTACATACATGTGGTATATAGCAAAGTCCCTGAATCTCAGATGTTGTTTAGCTCTGATTTTTAAAAAGTTCTGGATTAGAAAGTACTTAATATTTTATTGTGAAGAAAAATATCTACATTTTCCCACATTTAATAAAATTAATATTTATTTCTAAACATTTTCAAAGACAGGCTAGGGAAAAAAAAGCTCAGAATGGTCTAGTGATGTGCTGTGAGCAGGGAAGAACAGAAGCAGGGTTAGACTGTATATTGTCGCCTTCAGTTAGTATTGACATTAATTTTTACTGGTGAGAGAGAAGTTTCTGCAGGAAAAAAACAACCCAGGGGTTAGGAACAGATCTGAAATCTTTTAAAAGTACCATTTACAACCAGTGCTACCATAGGCTATAATTTGCAGCCAACTAATCCATTTTGGAGTGGCCTAAATTCATTGCTAAGCTGTCTGGCTGCTGTTTGCTAAAGCTGTCAGTGAAGGTATTGACCTCGGTAATGTACCACTGGTGGAAAGAAATTGAAAACAGAAGATGTGCAAGGGCGTTGCTGGGGTTACCAGAACTTCACTTGAAGTTGTAAGAGGAGTCAAGTGCCTCATCCTTTTATATAACAGGGGCAATGTACAGTTATTAGCTCTAAAGCAGGCGAGTTGTGGGTGTTTGGCTTGTGTTGATTTGAGATATTACATTAAAGCTATTCTGCTTTCTGGATCATTTGCCACGGAAGTGTCAGTAGGCACTGTCTGAGCTGTCTTGCCTGGGTTGCCATCACTGCTGTCTCTTGTCACGCTCCCTGAGTCAGTCCATCACAGTAATGAAGTGGAATTGGTCTCATGCTTTGTGCCTGTGAAGCCCATGAGTGCTGGTGTTGTTTCACAGCAACATCGTCAAAACCCTCTGAGTTCTCCAAGTAAGATTTCTCCTTTGCCGTAGCCAAGCAGTGAGACCACAGGGGAGATTCAAGGATTATGCCTAGAATTGCAAAAACTAATTAGTAGACTATGTGACTGTATTATGACCATATAGCATCAAAATGCGAGTTATATAGCATTTAGCCTTAAAAAGGAGCAAGCCTGGCAAGCAGGCTTCATTAAAGTAAAAGCGCTTTCACTTTCCTGCCTATTAATTTACGTTCCTTCAGAGCACTGCTGTTTAGCAAAGTGCTTTCTGCATTTCTGCCAAGCTGAAGTAGCCACTGGGAAAATCTAAGTAGGCCAAATACTGCAGATATCTGGAGAGCTCAGCCAGGGTGGCTGATGATGATCCAAAAAAGTCCAGGGATGGATATGGTTTCACACAAACTACAGAAGAATATTGAATAAAATAAAATAATGCCATGAGGTTTTAGTGCCATAAGGTTTTAATGCCAAAAGTCAGTTGCTGCATGATAGCACATATATAAGAATTTTAAGAAAATTAAATAAACTCATTGTGCAGAACCTGAGATCTTCAGATCTGCTCTCTGGGTCTCAGACCATGTCTGCCAGAAGCTATTTAAAGTTATTGACCACATCTTGCATGGCCCAGGACAGAGATGTACTCATCATATGGATTTCAGAAGTCAGAGCTCCTCGACTGTCCTTATAGAAATGTTACTTCTGTTTCCAGTAGCCAATACTGGAGAAACAATATTTTGTTTCATATCCATTACAAAATGTAAAGATGTTTTCTGTAGGTAATTAGCCAAAGGGAAACATTCTGAAACTTGAGGGAATTCATTATTTCCACTTGAGTTGATGGGCATGTCTGTAAGATAGACAAACTATCAGCTTTTTCTGGCTTCTCATCGTGAAATATTATCAAACTGGATCATAATTACATATAGATACTTTTGAAGCATTGGTGATATTTGTTTAAAAAAGAAAAGAATTAAGAGCCTCCTCCCCCTGTTTATATAGTGTTTAAAACAATTCACCCATAGTGAGCTGGTAAGAGCATAAAAAAACATTTGTAAGAGTGTAAAAAAACATTTGTAAGAGCTTCACTGAGCTATAAAACTTGCCCCTTGTTCTACAGAAGTCATTTTTTTCAAAGAAAAAAAGCAGTGTTTCAGGCTTATTAAAGAAAACAGGGATTTTTGATTGCAGTTGGAAGGAACTTTTTGTCAAATGTTTGATATCAGTAGAGACTCACGCTTCAACATACATGCAGACTGGATCAGTTCAGTAGATTTTAATATGATTCAGTGCAAAATATTTTTCATCCTGCACTGCAAAGTGAACTTAGTGTGCAGTGCTACACAAGCTGCGTTGCTTTCACAGCCCTTCTTCAGCAGCATCAGAAGCTGTGGAGACCTATTTTCACATTTACACCCCTGACTAATTTCTGTTTGCAGAGAGAATAAGTTGTTTCTTTGCTGCTTTGTAACCAAGTCGGCAATGGCTCAGTAAAGAATAGTCAGTGCCAGAGTGGAGAGAGTGTTTTGGCTTCTGTGAAGCCTGCAGGGGAAAAAAAAGTCTGCATTGTGTGTAAAAGGGAGATGTTATCCTGGTTTTGTCCCTGCAATTTGCTCCAGGTTTTGCCAGTTTGTTCTGCGAGCCAGCAGGCCCTTTTCCAGTGCACAAGGCATGTTACTGCCTTCATATAAATTTAGTCTAAAGCAAGTAAGAGCTACAGATTTTAATCCTCGTGGGGCATTCACATGATAAATGGGCAGGCAATCATTGCTTTAAATAGCTCAACACATCACAGTTATTGCAGTGGTACGCAGTCCAACACCATATGAGCAATTGGGGGAGAGATTTTTGGCAGCCAGGTTTCTTTCTGACAGCCTTAGGGAGAGACATGCTTACAGCATCTTCTTCTGAAATCAGTGCTGTGCACTCCTGCACCAGGGAGACACAGGAAATGCATGGACTGGGGGAGGATGGTTAGAGGGGTTTCCCACTTACCTCAATCCCTATTTTTAATTTTGCGGCCAGGCAGTTTACAGTTTTTCTTTCTCTACGCCTTTTTCCCCAAGTGCCCAGAACCACCCTGCGGTGCCTCAGGAAGGTAACATCTCCCAGTGCAAAGGTGGCCATTGCTGGTATATCCTGTGTCCGCTCTCTCTGGAATCCTGCCATTAGTGGCCCGTCTTGTGGACGTGACAATATTTAGGCTTCTCTGGGACACTATTTTTTTCACAGCAGTGAGGTACTGGGCTCGCCTCCTGCCTCTGTGTGGGTGCAGCTGGAGTCATCTGACCCTGGGCACACTGGTGTCGCAGCATCTCTGTGACAGCTCTCTGCCCCAGCTCCTGCTCCCCTACCGTGACGACAGAGCTCCCCACCGCAGGTGGGACACGCAGCAGCGGTGCTTCAGGTGGCATTTCCCCTCTCAAAGGGAATTCACGTGGGAATGCCGGAAGATACAGGTACAGTGTGATGACTCCACATTTTGGAGCTTGAAATGACGTGTTTTTCATCCAGAGCTCCAATAACTAAATCACTGATACTGTCATGTATTATTCTGTGTTTAGGTGGAAATGCAGCTGAATGGAGGAAGATGGATAAACATTACATTTTAAATTATACTTAGTTTTATTTAAATTATATGAATTATGATTTGGAAATTATAATGATACTGATACTTAGCTGACAGCTGAATTTGAAAACTTTCCTCATTTTAGTTAATTTAAGTCGACTTTATATTAGCTTGTAATAAACCCTATTGCTTCATGGAGATACTGGAGAGCTGTTGCTGTATCTTTTTCATTATAATCTTGCTAAACCCCTATATTGCTGCAGTAATGTTCCTAAAATTCAGCAGAGGTTTTTACTAACTGCCTTTGGACTTGGTAAATATTTTATTATAGTAATGAGGGCAGGAGGTTAGCTTGTGCTTGTTTATGTGACGTGAGTTTTGCACTGAGCAGATGGTGAGATCTGGAGCTTCTGTGCCCTGGGTACTTGTGCTGCATCTCTTATGTACGGCTGTATTCACAGTCTGCTGGATAACACCTCTCCTTCATCTCTGATCCCATCAACTCTGTAATTCACAGTAAAAGCATAGGCTGATCCTATCAACTTTGTAATTCACAGTAAAAGCATAGGTTGGCTCAGTTGTGCTGTATGCTTGCTGTCCTGTATCAACTATAGGTTTCTGGTTTGATTATGATCTGTAGGAAGTGCTGGAAAAGGTATGAAATCTTTTCCTCAGTGCCAGTGGAAAGGCACTGTAACAGTCACTGGTTTTAAGTGGTAGAAGCAGGTATACATTTCAAAAAGGAATATGATTCTTGAACCACATTATTTTGTATATTTGGACCATGTAAATGCATTCGGTTAAGTAGAGACCTATTGACATTAACATTTATTGAATTTACTGAATTGCCTGTCTTATGATATAAGTGCTAAAGAGAGAAGGGGTGATAGTGCTTTGCTGTAGGATCCACAGCAGAGGTCTTGGAAAGACCAGAGAGCATTTGGGGAGTGGGTGGACCCACTCAGTGAATAAAATCTGCGTTGGGGAAGCAAGTGAGTTTACGTGCATGGTCACTGGGACATTTCAGCCCTCTGTATGGCCAGCTGGAGGGTTGGAGGGACAACATAACATGGACATTCAAGGCAAAACTTATTGAGCTTTCCCTTTATCCTTGTGATCTTCTGCTTTATTGTGAGATGTATATAAGAAAAAGGTATTGTAATGACAAGGCACTGTAAAACATGGAAACATGTTTGAAATGGCTTTTAATGCAAGCTACTAATGGAGAGATAGAGTAAAACAGGTTACCATGAGATACTTCACATGCTGTTGCAGAACATCTGTTTCTAACAAATCTGCTGCTGCACAGTTTTGGTACCCATCCATTTGGGCATGTGTGCTCTGTCCTGTCTTCATGTATGGCCACTGGGAGTGCTCAGCCACAAAGGGCGGTGGTTGAGGAAAGATGAAAGAAGGCAGCTTGTGGAGTCCCTGTGTCACAATCACTCTTTTTCTCATCATTAAGGTCTCAGGTCCCCACAAGGCTCCATAATGAATCACCAGTTCTTAGGAAAAAGAAAGAAACCAAAGCCCCTTATCTAAAGTAAATTTATAGCTCACACCCATGTAGTTCCCTGAACACCATATCTATTACTGTATTACTTATTACTGTGTTATATTATGTTTACCCCCACGCCAGCACTGGAAGAATGCCTAGTCGCTGTATTTTATACAAAGGCACAAGGCAGGGAGGGAGCAGTGGCCAGCTTTAGGCGCTTAAAACCAGGAATAATGCTTGATGGGATACTTACAGCAAACACTTGAATGCTTGTTTCCTTTGCTTTCATCTGTATTTTTAAATCCAATGCTGAGTGTTTTGACTGAGGTGACTCAAAAGAACAGTCTGGCAAAAACCCAACTTGAACACCAGTCTCTAATTCCGGATGGGTGCTGCAGCACTCATCTGCTTCTTGCTTTAATCTTGCTCAGAGAAGATTGCAAATTTAATTCCCTTCTGGGCTGCTGTGAACCACACCCTCCCCAAATCTCCTGTTACAGCATTTCAGCAATCAATACTTCAGTCCTGTTCCTCAAATACTTAACGAGTAAATGACATTCCAGTCTCATATTTTTTTATTTTGATTTTCAGTTACCACCACTAGCTAGAAAGATGAAAGCTTTCAGTGTCAACACAGAGATAATTTTCTGTTAATTCCTGCATGCAGAATAATATCTGTTATCAAAGCTGTGCATTATTGGTTCAGAGTTGGAATGTGGCTTGTCTCTGTGTTGAAAAAAATGAACATTTTTATGAACTTAACATCTGATTGGTAATTTTAAGTATTAATTTTTTTCTCAAACAAAATGTTCCCATCTCACGAAGAAAATGTAATGGGTTGTGAAGAAGCGCTGTTCCTGGTGCATTTATAGATGAGCCGTAGCTGCTAAAGAAAACTGATACAGCTTTTCTGCTGATAGAGGTTGGCTATTGAAGGCAAATGACATATTTGTCTGAGCCTAAAGTGAAATGCTTGTGCTTCTTTAACTCAACCTCAAGAATGAGGTGAAAACAAACCAAACCAAAACATAAACAGAACAGGGGAGGTGACACCCCCCAATCCCTTGCATTTTCTTTTTACCATTGCCGGGTAATTTTGGGAATTATAAAGTCTTATTCTGTAGGAATAAAATATTTCTTCTCATAAATATTGTCTATCCATTCAAATTACATCATAGTTTAGTTCACAGTACTCTTTGAAATGTTCATATGAACAGAAAGCATCTGTCAGACCCTTTGTGCAGCTCTGGGGCCCCCAGTATAAGACAGCCATGGACCTACTTCAGGGGGCCTAGAGGAGGGCCATGATGGTGATGAGGGACTGAAGAACCTCCGTTTTAAGGACAGGCTGAAAGAATTGGCTCCAGGGAGACCTTACAGCAGCCTTCCAGTACTTAAAGGGAGCCTACAGGAAAGCTGGGGAGAGGCTCTTTATCTGGGAATGTAGTGATAGGACAAGGAGTAATGGTTTTAAACTGAAAGAGGGGAGATTTGGATGAGATATTAGGAAGAAATTATTCTTTGCTTGGAGGATCATGAGGCAGTGGAACAGGTTGCCCAGAGAACTTGTGGATTCCCCATTCCTGGAAGTGTTAATGGCCAGGTTGGGTGGATCTTTGAGCTACCTGAAGTTGTTCCTGCCCGTGGCATGGGGATTAGAACTAGATGATCTTGAAAGCCTCTTCCAACAAAAAAATATTCCATGATTCTAATATTAAATTGTGTCACTTGACCCTTTGTAATCTCGGATTTCAGTATTCACCAAGAGCAATAAATGTGAAGAGCTGAGTTTTCAGAACAGGGATAAATAGTGTGGAGTAAATGGGATATATGGCCTTTTCTTGTGACCATATATTGAACAAAGTAGGTGGAAGTCTTTAGGCTTCATATTAGAGGTGTGATTCAAGATTGCATGTTTATTCTTAAGCATGAGTCATCTTTAGTTTTCAGCACTTGATTTCTAAGCTCAGTAATGACTTCTATGGGTCTTTATGCTAAGTTAAACCAAAAGCTACCAAGCTGGAAAAAACATTAGGACTGTGTCAAATTCTGTAGTTGTGACTATATGTTTCTTCATCAGAAGAATCTACCATGAAGATTTTTCTCATTTGACTACACAAAGCCTGATAGCAAAGGGATTTGTCATCCTCTGTGTGGATCCTGGGCGTGATCTTTTGCCAGGGTTTGGATTTCCCTCAGTGCTTTGCTCACAGCAGAGAGCAGATGACAGGAGAGTGGTAACAGGCTCTGGAGTGGAGCATGACCAGGGATCCACAAATTTTCTCCCTTCTGCTACCTCCATCAGCTTATCTTGTGCTGTCTCCAAAACACTCTTGTATCACTGTATCTCATCCTCAACCCTTGCACCTCATCCTGGTCCCTGCCGCCAAAGGGAGATTTTTTGTGTATGTATTGTGGATTTTCATGAATCCAATGCACCTTTCACAAAGTCCATATCTGTCAGTCTCCAGCCTTTACTCTAAAGTACTTACGAAAACAAGGTGCTCTGCTTTCTTTTCAACTTGTGGATCCAAAATATTTTATGCTTTCCTTTTTTCCACCTTTATAAAAAGCTTAAACACTTTGTCTGGAATTTTCACTGAAGAAGTGAGTTCAAGAACACCAAACATTAAGAAAGTAATTATAGACAGTTGAAGTTTGCTAAAGTTCTAAACACACCAAAGATGTCATTCTGCAGTTGCCGTAAGGTTAATAGTGAGTGATACCATTGTCCTTCTTTCCCTGTGATATTTAAAGCAAATGAGGAGTGGTGTCCCTCAGGGGTCCATACTGGCACCAGTGCTGCTTAATATCTTTGATGACATGGACTGTGGGATTGAGTGCACACTTGGCAAGTTTGCAGAAGACACCAGGCTGAGTGGTTGACAAATAGTTTCTCAAAATTTTGCCAGTAGTTGCAATTTCAACATAAAATACAGTGTTTTTCAAATATTCAAATTTAAACTGGTATATAATTAATGTCATTATTTTGTTGTGCTAGATGAAAGAAAAAGTATTTAAAAGTCTTTAGAAGTACAGTTTTGTAATGAACCTAAAGGTGCTATATTCTCACTAGGGTTTTGTGTGAAATACTGATCAGCTTAGTTTTGAACTGAGAGGAGAGCAAAATAATTATTCCATGCATATTTTAAATGTGATTTGTGTTACTGTGAGATTAATGGAAGAATTCCAACAGAAATACGACATCTTTTCCTTTTTAATTTATTTTGTGGCTGAGTTGTTTGGTTGTTTTAAATTCTAAACCTTGATCCAGAGAACTGAAGAGAGGAAAGGTGTAAAGTCATTCTGCTTTGTAGCCCTGGACGTTGAGCACCAAATTAATTGTAGAAAGCAAAACTTTCTGGTTTATTCCACTTTGAAACAATTTTCAATTAATTTGGAAACATTTTACACTTTCTGCTGCTTTGCAGTAAATGTGGCATTGAACTTCCAGGTGCAAGAAAACAAAAAGATAAAGGAATTTACCTTTGGAAAGGTGACAGTATTCCCACTGTAGGGAAAGGGTGTATGTTGAACATGGAGGGCTGCCCTTAGAGCTCTTCAATGGTGTATCTGGGTGCCTCTGGCTGCAGCGTCGACACCTCATTCAGGTTACAGCCCTGCCCCTGGGATTCACTGTGGTGTGGTATTGCCTCTATCTGCGTGCCTCTGCGACAGCCTGATGCTGATGCCTCTGGAGAGTTGCTGTTCCAAAAACTTTAGCCATGGGAAGAGTCAAGCATGAAAAAACGGTCAAACATTTAATCATTCCAATCAGAATTTTCTTTGCAAATATAACTTTTTAGGCCAAATTGTACTGGGCACAGTCAGGTCTCTTTAATTCGAACCTTCCATGAATTAAGTGCTATGAATTTGATGCTTGTTAGTAATTTTAGAGAGAGCAAAGCTTCTTTATCTGTAGTTTTAAACATTTAGCAGCTACTCTACTAAATAATTCAGGAAAACACTTTGTTTTCTTTTCTGTTAGGGCTAATTCTTTTTCAGGGTGGGTAGTTTGTTTTGGGCAGGTTACAATGAAGAGAAATTCTTGTGTCAAAAGTTAAAAGTTGCAAAGTTCAGAGTTTCCTCCACTTTTTTTTGAGGGGTAAGGCAGATGTTCATGTTAGCATGAACAGCGTGTGCCTTTTGCCCTGTGTAAATCTGAGCATCTGCTTTTCTATAAACTTCTAATTACCTGTCATGCTGTGTTGTTTTTATTGGAGATATACTCAATTATAGCTGTGGCTTCAGTAATAGCTCCAGAGTTCACTATGCCTTAAGCAGGACTTTTGGCAATCCTAGAACGCATAATTTCAGCAGACAAGGCAGAATACTGAGGAGTAGTGAATAACAGTATAGGAGGCTCAAGCCCATTTAATCACCCTTGGGAAGAATAACATTTTGCTTACAAGAGTAGAAAGTAGTGGTTTGGGCAAAACTTGCAGAAACTTTTCTAGAAGACTGGGTGGGAAGCTCAGCATCTTATTGAAATACTGACTTCCTAAAGTTGGTATCTATGGAAAGGCTTTTTAGGTGTCACCACAAGGTTTTGACAGTGGAAATAAGGGTGAGAATAGAGGAGGGACTGCAGCAAGGTCTAATATTAGAGAACGAAGGCTGGACGATGCTCACTTATGGATTTTTGTGTCATCTGTTATTGTATGTGATCATAGTGACAATACAATTACTGCCTCTCTGTATTATCCCTACCTATGGTGAAGGTATAGACATTACTGGGTTTCTATTTTTTTTAATTAATTTTTTAAAAATATTTTTCCTATCTTTCTTTCAGAAGTGTTTTTCTGAAATAGCAGTTCTCTAATATTACAGTAGGAATAGAAACTGCAGATTTTGGTTAATCTGAGTTTAATCCAGCCTCTTATAAATTGATTAATAGTATGACAGCAGTCTCATACGTTCCTATTTTTTTTCAAATGCCAATGAAAGAAGAGTTACACAGTACTGCCATTATCTTTTTACTGAACCTTAAAGGGAAACACATCTGATTCCCATTTATACTTAGTGTATTGACATATGAGAGGTCTGTCCATCTTGACTGAACAGTTGGTAAGGTAATTTTGAAGCTAAAACTATTTAACAGTTCAATCACTTTGAAATAAGCAATCCAATCTTAGAATAAGCATACCACATTAAAGAAGGATGTCATTACATATGTAATTTGCCTAAGATGCTTGATATATTTTCCTGTTATTTATTCTTCTTCAGATAGAAAAAACCTGTATTTTGAATTATAGCACAGCACCTTTATAATTACCTACCTTGATGTTTGCTCTCTACACTATTACTAAGTAAATTGCAATAAAAATTGATGCAAGTACTACAGTAGAATTGAAAAATTAAGGTCATATATCACCTGTTCCACATAACACTTTGTGATGCCAATTTATATTATTATCCCCAGCCCAATAAATGCAATTTCTAATTTACATCACAAGATGGCAGCAAATTTTTAATCCACTTAATATTTTACTATCCTAGGTAAAGTTAATCTCTTGAAATTGTGATTTTCTCACAAAATGATAGCAACCTTTGTTTAATGATCAAATGTAAGTGGTATTTCCAGAGATGTCAGTGTTTCAGAAGTATGAGGTTAGAACATCTACAGAATTGCATTTCTATCTTAGTATCAATTTAAAAAGCAATTACTCTGGGCTTTAAAAATCAGTAGCTCACAGTGTAATAGTTACTAAATCCCATTAAAGATGTTTTGTGTAAAACAATAGTTTTTACCTATAGTCTTGATTTCTTGAATTAAAAAATGCGACAAAGCATTTTTTGAGATTCAGGCAGAGGCTCTCAAGACTTGATCATGGAGATTCTTTCCTCTATAAGCAATTCTGATTTTTTTTGTAAAGTTTGCAAGCCTGAACTTTGAAAGTTATGAAATGAAAAACTTGGCTTAGCTACTTTAGCAGATCTTTTCTTCTGTGCTGGTCAATACTAGAAGTTAAAACTGTTTGATCCACTTGACCTATTTTATCCCAGGTGTTAATTGTCATTATTTGCTGGTCTTACAGAGCATGCATTTATTGTGGTGACACACCTGACATGGTTTAAAACACTTTACTTTTTATTTTCACTTGCAGTTTCACAACCCCAGGCTGTGCATAGCCAACTGGAGAAGCCATCGAGTACTGCAATTCTCTGCAATAACTGTGGGAACCCATGCAAAGGAGAAGTTTTGAGAGTTCAGAACAAGTATTTCCATATTAAGTGCTTTGTTTGCAAAGGTAAGTGTTTGCAGCAGCTGCTCCTGTGAGCAGGGCATTAGCACTGTGTGTGTGTGTGAATGTCCTGAAAACTTCACAAACGTATATTACAATGCAGTCCATGCATTAAAGGATTTACTGTAAACTCTGAGACTGTTTACTGTAAGATTATAAACATCCTAAAACCTAGAAGTGGAGTATGATTTGAATGGATGTAAACCCATGGAATTTACCATACAGTTGGGACCTGGAAAAAAACAGGTTGGAAGGACTGGTAGTGAAAGAGGGTGCAGGTTTAGGAGAGAATTGACAGTTACAAAGAAACTCAGAGGGTACCCCCCTCCCAGCCTTCCAATGCACACCACGGTATAGGCCATGGCCATGTCTGTTCAGACTCTTGTGTTGCACTGTGATGTTTGAACCCCCAGTGTGATGCTCTGTGCTTTTCCATTTCTGGGAGGAAACAACTTAGTTTGTTCTGTGCTGGTGCCTGGCTGTGATCTAGTATTGATACATGGTGAATGCTGGTCAAGGAAACAATGGCTAGGACACTCCTTCTATAGGTACTTGATTGTCTGAAAGATTATTGGGAAGTTGCAGAGATCTAATTTGTTTAGAATGTACAAAACAAGTAAATGTTAACTGATGTTCACTGGACAACCTGCTTACTTCATTATTAAGCAGTATGTCAAATGACATGTATTAATCCCTGTAGCACAGCATGGCCCTGGTCTCAGCTATGTTAATGTGACTATTTCTGTTTCGAGGAAACTGTCAGAAAGAAAACTGTGATTATCTGTCAGCCACACTGATATTTTTATGAATCTCATGGGATTAAGTATGTAGTATTCAATACCTGAGTCCATCTTTGATGAGTTAGACAGACAGGATTAAATGTTCATCTCCATAATTGTGTTCTTTGCAAAATTACACAGCAGGAAGAATAAGCATAGTGCAAAAATATTTTGGTCATGTATTCAGAACCAGAACAGTATTTAAAGCAGAACATAGCCTGCACATATATCTTTCAAACTCTTTCAAACCCACTTGATTTTATGGCAAATTTTATTATCAAATTAGTTTTCAGAACTAACTCAGGAAGAAAGCAACTAATTATTGTTTGGGAGCCTTGTCTCCTGCATGAAGTCTCAGTAACATAGCTATTTGATCTGTATAATTATCTTGATAAAATCCAAGCCTCCTTTTATACTGATCTGCTATGAGAAAACATTGACAGGTCTTACGGAAGGAACCAGACACAGCTGTGTATTCACCTTTTCATTTCATAGGTCATCTCCTTTTAGAGTTTGCTAGGCCACTGGCAATCACAGCAAGTGGATTCAGAAACTATTCACTGATCTCAAATTCAGGCAGTTTGGAGGCTTTTTTCCCACCTCCATGCAGAAGATGATGATTAATGTGCTGTAGAAGCTGTATTACCCCTACCTGTTTATAAGAGAAAAGAAGTAGTTTGTTTGCTTCTGGCAAATCTTGAATGAGAAAAAATCACTACATTAACAAGGAAGAAGCAGGGTAGCACCTATCACCCACCCTTCAGACTCAACTAGTACAGAAGGTAGTGTCATAGACGCATGGTTAAAGTGCTTCTTGGTGTCAGGGGTCTTGGAGTACTTCTGTTCCTCCTTAATAATCATTTTGCCAAGTGTTAAGTTTGTACATGTGTTTGGGTTTTGGTTTTTTTTCCCCATGGCCAGCTGACCACTTACCTCCTTTCAGCCTTGAAGGAGAAGTTCATGCCATGACCCCTTTTCTCAACCCCATTTCTGTCATGCTTCTGGACTGTTGTGCGTCGGTATGGTGATGACCCTGGGAATATATTTGTTACAGTTGACTCTTCCCTATGGTGCATTTATTTTTATGGTACTCAGTGATGCAGTTTACCCCTTCTCATCTCATCTGCCAAAGATAGCACCTTGAAAGAAGCAGCGTGCCCAGTGTCCAGCGCAGCTGCAGGATGGTCCCAGGACAGATAATGCCATGTGTGGGCTGGCTGCACTGCTTTGCTAAGCTGCGTGCCAGCTTAGGTTTACTGCCTCTGTATTAAACCACCTCATAGCCTTCATCCAAAAACCTTAGATACTTCTAAAGCTGCAGAAAATTTTGTTCTTTCTTATGGTATTCACAGTTGTAGGAGGATGAAGAATAAAAATTGAGAAAGCTCCCATGAAGAAGAATGACGAATGGCCATGTCTTGAGAGGGTATCTAGAGGCATCTGAGGTCTGAATGACTTGATCAGTGGCAGATGATATTACACGGGAAGTTGTCCCACTTACCTTTCTGAATATGTGTGAAATGTGAAACTGTTTCATTATTAGTGTTGGATAAATTGTTAGGTTTCAGGGGCAGAGACCTTTAATTGTTTCTTTTTTTTAATGGTAGAAAAGTAGTTTTGTTAACTGCCATACTGCCATCTAATTATTCCTGTGGGGGCTGTGAGTTTCAGAATGAAACAGCAAGTAAGTAGGTACCTTTTTTATTTAAATTAAATTTTATAACGAAGGGTAGCACAAATCCCCTCATTCCCATCCAGTTCTTCCTGCTTCCCCCAGGTAATGATTCTGAAGAATCATAAGAAAACTTTAAAAAAATCAAATAATTTTTCATATTCTTCAAGATTGAAATACACATCCAGATTACAAGTTTTAATATTGGTACAATGAGAATCTCCTACTTTTGCTCAGTATCAAAGTTTAGTAGGACTTATGGAGGTAAACAGACATTACAAATAAAGTTTATGCTCATAACTATTCTTAAATATTGTTTCTTGTTAAAGTGCACATCTAGTAAAAGGTTGTAACATGCCATCTAGTTTCACTTCAAATTTTTAGCCAGTCTTTACTTTAAAATATCTCCCATTTTAATCAGGTTTAATAAAAATGCAGTTATGATACTTATAAGTGGTTGCATTTTGATAAGGCAAGCATTTTATTCATTGCACTTCAAGGGATTTGATTCCCGTGTTTGCAAAATTTTCCTTTTATTTCTTAACCCTGTAATGAAAACACTAAGGAAAATAACAAAAGGTGATAATATATTGATGACTCAGAATATCAAATTAAAAAACATGTGTTGTCTAGTTCATTCTGAGGGTGTCTGGATCAGGCCTGCTGCTCATACAGGGTACAGTATTAAGCAAATACTCACTTGGAGCTTGATTACCAGAGTAATTTAGCAACCCAGTAGAGACACAGATTAATGTAGAATTGTAGATAGGAGAGAGATGTAGGTTATGCAATTATATTATGCCTCCTTGATCTTTCATAAAGTTAGAAAAGACCTTGCTTTTTAAGGAATTTTTGTCAAGTATTTATTTTTCTGTGATGTGAATGCTTCCTGGCATTTCCAAAGTATTGTTAAGCTATGTTAAATACAGTTGTTAGGAAATTCTGGAAGTGTGACTCAAAGCCCCATGTTTCTAGGGAAACTGAATAATTCGACTACTATAGCTTGCTATAAAATCAAACCCTAAACTTTACAATATTTTATATAGTCAGTCTAGCAAACCAAATAAAGGACAATCCTTATTATTTTTACAAATCTGTTTGCATGCAAAAATTCTGCAGCCTCCGCTCTAGTTAAATGCGAAAAATCCACACAATCCTGTAAAAGCCTGTTCTTTGTGCAAGATTAGTCATGCATAAGAAAAACCATAACTCACATCTTTGTCCTTTACTGGTTTGGTCTTGATTAAATGAAATAAGCATGCAATCTGAGGCACAGATGTAAAAATGAGACCATTACACTATAGCAGCTTGACTGTATATGCAACTGTCTTGCTTTATTCCTAATCATAATTCCCTGGATTGCTGCCTTGCTCTGGATGCAGCATGTGCAGTCTTCCATGCTGGCCCAGGCAGCAGTCTCGTTTATGCTTTTTCCCTGTTAATTTTCATCTGTTTGTTTAATTAACTCTTTGGAATGTGTCACATCTTCAGCTGGAGCTGTGTATATGATTCTGTGGGTCAGTTGTTTTGATTCTTGTGGCACTACTTTCCTGGGAATTGTGGAAAAGCCCAAGCCTGGATATGTCACTTTCATACCATTTTTTCAGTAGAACATATGACGACCCAGAGTTATATCATTTATTGTGAAGCCATAAGGAAGGGCTAACACAGAATATTCAGTGAAAATCTTAAAACAGCATCAAGTAACTTGACAGTAGAATTCATTTGGTTTTAATATCAAATGCATCTGCTAGGATATAAATACATAAAAACTGTGCTGTGTGATCTGAGGGACTTGCATTTGAACATAGCTAAGGGGTTTCACATTTCAGACTGGGAGTCATTTACGGGAAGCTCACTACTAACATTTCTGAGTCACAACTTCTGGCAAAGCAGTAGTGATTGGTGGCATGTATGGTATCCTAGGCAGTGGAGGTGCAGCGTAATGGGTCTTGATTATCAGGCACTCTCAGCAAGGTGCCTGTCAACTCCCAAGTACTCTAGCAGTTTACAATTCCAGGTCATACTAAGTATAATTAATAGAAAAAAATTACACTCGCAATACAATACTCAGAGTCTGGCTTGCACAGTATAGTCGGTTTAGGGCTGACTTACCAATGTCATGTTAGTTCAATATTTTATTTCACTGAAATATGATAATGATGATAATAACTTTTATTAGCTTTTAACTTTTGCCTGTTGAAAAGTGATATAACGCAGTGGCCAGTGTTTCTATCTTGTGGGTTTGAGATTTTTAGACTTAAACCTTGAAAATCATTTATCACTGACTTTCTAAAAACAACTCAATAATTAAAGTGTGGGAAAAAAAATGTGGTCAGTTAGTGAACTTTCACAATCTTAAAACAATTGTTAAATTTTCTTTTGTTTTAATCACATTGTTGCAACCGTTCTTTGCATTCATAAAGAGCTTTCTGCAACCTGTTATGTTTTGGCCATATACTAGTCACATCAGCACTCTGGCAAAACTTTTATTTCATAACATTATTTAGATTCATCTAGAGTCTGATGTGCTTTTTAAAAGTCTTTCATTAATTTATATGTCAATATAGTCTGGTGAAAGGAACAGGGGAGGAATCATGGTTATGGGTACTGGAAAAGTAATATCTTCCCATAATTTCAAAAAAAAGGTTATCTAACTGTCCAATGCACAAAGCCAAGCTTCCATTAATTCTGATTTCCAATTTGTTTATCTCATTTAAAGATGCAAAGTTTGCAGAGTTTTAGCTTTTTAGGTCATAGTAAATCTATATATACTTTACATACTTACTCTATATTCTTTATATCCATGATATTACAGAGTAGCTCTGCTTTACTTTCTTACTCATAGACAAATAGAGGGTTTTAAAAATCTATTTGTTGCCTTAGATTTCTTCTTATTTATCTCCTTCTAATCTGAAGTTATGATGGAAAGTCAAGGGATCATTAAAAACATGGGTAAGATTTTCAAAGAAGTAATTGCTGAAATTTCTGTGGAATGATTCAAACTACAGATATAGCCACGTGCAGAAGATGTTTGCGTTGCTGAGGGCTGGTTCCTCACCAAGAAAAACTGCCTGTGAGAACTGTTAAACCATGCTGGCAAAGCTGAGATAGATTTAGGCAAAGACATCAAATAAATGGAGAGGAGTAAAACTCATCCAGATTAAAATCAAAGTACAAAACTGAAGGCATTTAAAATTTATGCCTGATGTTTTAAAGTTTTGGGTGGAACTGAAAACTCTGCAGGCTGTAAAGTTATTATTCAGATAAGGAAGTTTTGAGTATACATAATTTCAGCTCGCTTCAGATATTGTCACCCCCATGAAGAGCCTGTAATTCGTTTGAGTTACTCAAGTTCTCTTCTTAGGGTAAAGTTTTTCATTGCACAGAAAATAACAGTGCAAAGTTGCTTTTGTGAAAGGGCGCTTTATGTCTGTATAGTACTTTTTCACGTGGTAATGCAGCAGGAATACAGCCTGCACACTAGAGTAGTTACTAGGCGATTCAGTGTGCTAAGGTGATGTGAAGCTTGCATGGAAACCCAGAGAGAGTTGTTGCATAAAATTAATCACTACCATAGTGGTGTTATTCCACCTCCTGCTATCTACGACTCATTAACACAAGACCATCTGCCATATCAGTGCACAGTCAGAGCAAGCACTTAATTTGCAAACCTGTAACTGGCACTCAAAGCATCATTATGAAAAATCAGAAAATATTTAATGTTTTTGCTTTACATGTGGCTTTTTTTGTAATAAAAAATGCAAATTTTTAATTAGTTTGGCAAGTGACAGCAGTATTTTATCATAAACACTTAAGATGTTATTCGGTTGAAAATGGATTAAGGCACGTTGCTCTGTTTCCTAAATCTCTTTAGCATATCTGTACATTTTAAATAACCAGATTGATTCCTTAAAATACTAAAGATTGTTTACTTAAAATACTAAATGAATACAAGACAGACATGCTGTGCATATCTCTCTCACCCTTAACGCTATAGAAGAGCTTTTATAGGATAGTAACGCTGTTTTAAAGCTACTGGGAAATTATACTTTCTAGAAGGAAAATAGAAAATGGAAATGCACTTTCTAATGCAAAAAATTATTAGATGTGTAGTTTCCATAAATTGTAGGAGTCAAGCTACATACTGCACAGGAAGGGTCTGCAAACTCTCCTTCATTTTCATTAGTACAGCTAAGCCATTACTGTTTCGTCAGTCTCATAAGAACATTCTGAATCTCTGAGGGTTTTCTTGCAGTGGGGTCTGTACTCCACAAATTAATTTATGGGTACCACAGCCAGACTAGCCTGAGAGCTTGTGTGGATGTGCAGTATGCTGCATCCTTTATAGCTTTATCAGTGCTACACATGCATGGTGAAGTGTCGTGAGATACAGCCCACAATTCTCTGTATCTTACCTGCTTCAGAGAGTTGTTGCAATTTTCCTCTGGCAGAACTCTCTGCCTTCACTCAGTTCCTGGTTGGGAGTTGGAGAAAGGACCAGCAGTCTGCCCTATACTTTCCTGGTGCTGCATACGCCTATTTTTGTTTACCCCAGACCGTTACAACATGAGGTGAGGTTCATGCCCTTGAGATTATAGATCATATTTCAGATATTATACCTAAAATGGTGCCAATGACTGAGAGTCTTGATTATTGCTGATGTCATGATGTCTTCTTGGAAAGATTTAGATATCATTTCTTCAGCCTAGGAAGAGTGATAGGACTATATAGATTACATACCATTGCAAGATTCCTTCTATCTTCCTCACCTATATACAGAAACTGCGACTGTGAGTTGATGAAGAGGGCGAGTGAGATGATAATCCCATGCAGACTTTGCATGGTCGGAAAACTTTTAGCTGGGTAAGACCTCCCCAAAACCTTTGTGTAAAGCTTACCTAGCCTTATCAGCACCAGAGCACACAACAGAAATAATATTGCATTGATAGTTATCTTCTAGAAATAGGCTTAGAGCACTTCAAAATAATTGTGGGTCAGTTTGAAGTTAAGTCAAAGCTGTAGCAGTGGAAGTTTGCTAGGTGGTTCCCATTGCTTCTCACAGGCATAGTGGCCAGGGGAAATGCTCCAGGTATAATCATGGGCTTTTGGAGAATGGGCTTCTAGACTGCATCAGTGGTATATGAATATGTGCAATTTAGCTACCAAAAGAGCATTATCTCAACAATATACTACATGTCATTCTTGAGATCTTACTCAGCCACCAGCATCCATCTCAGATATGGAGGAAAATGCTAGAAATGGACAAAAAGCTGCGGTGCTGAGGAGGAAAGTTAGCTCTGAGCAACCAGAGATCTTTTTCTCATTCTCTACATAACAACATTAAGAATGGAACTTTCTTCCTTCTTTTATTTTCAGGGTCTCTGCCTCTTTCTTCTGTGTTGAATTCATGCTTGGTTGCATACATCAGACAACAAATGGGAGAGAAAAAGAATAGACTTCATACATGCAGTTGTAGGCTGATAAGCAAAACACATGATTAATTTGGGAAGCTGAAAGCAAAACAGCACTGTTTGGATGATAGGACGTTCAGTACATTTTACCATTACAACCTGCTGTAGTGTACAGCTGTGCAGCAAATGCAGCATCCTCCAAGCCTTTCAGCTGATTTTCAGGCNACATGCAGTTGTAGGCTGATAAGCAAAACACATGATTAATTTGGGAAGCTGAAAGCAAAACAGCACTGTTTGGATGATAGGACGTTCAGTACATTTTACCATTACAACCTGCTGTAGTGTACAGCTGTGCAGCAAATGCAGCATCCTCCAAGCCTTTCAGTACACAGCTGATTTTCAGGTCCAACACAGAGCTGAAAAATTAATATACTTTCAGTAGGCTTATTTGCCAGCACAGAAAGTAGAGATGCATTTTATATTCCTACAGTGCAAATGGAGTAACAATGACATACAACTGGTCTAGCAACATGCTTAAAGTGCATTAATTAATTACTATTACTGCTATTTATTTTTATAAACTGTAGGCAATAAAGGATTATGGAGTTAGATTGGCCGTGAAATCGCAGAGCATAACTAACAGTGCTCCAGGTGCTGTTACAAATGTGGGGCTGAGGAAGACAGTAGCCTCTTTCTAAGCAAGTAGAGGAACGCCTCAGATCTATGTGAACTATTTCACTGTCCAGTAACTGCACACTATCTTAAGGAGTGGAATTACTGAGTTGTAAGAGTAGCTGTCCTGAGGTACTGTCCTCAGATGTGGTGCAGATATCTTCTACTTCAAGTCTCACAGCAATTCCAGGCACTGGCTTGCTGTGAAATACTGTAAGAGGAGACAAATATTTATTCACAGTTAAAAAATTACTCCTAAAGCTCGTAACTGGTCAGGATAGGGCATTGCCTTGGTATGTGGGGTAATAGCAAGACAAGCAGCTGAGTTACTCACTGTTAGTCTCTTTATTATCATAAGTGCTATGTTTGCAGTGCTTTTCTTGTTTCACTAAGATGAACTTCAGTAACGGTTGGTAACTGTTTCTAGGTTTTAAATAACCAGATATGTGTTTTGGATGACAAGTGTTGGGTAGGAGTGGATCTGTGACATAACGCTGATTTCCTATCCTAGAGAGTAAGAGTTGTGATTCTATGATTCTGTTTTACAACATAACTAATTTTTTTTTGCATGAAAAGCCTGTTTTACTTGGCACATGCAAGTTTGCTTCAGCTAAAGTCTTCACAGATTATATTTTTGGTGACATGAAAGTGTCTGTCTTTGTAAAACTAATATTCAAGAAAATTATAGTCCTCTGCCGTAAAAATGTTCTTGCCCTAAACCGAATCAGTAATGATACTGACGTACATCGGGGAATTTAATAACCATGCTAAGTGGAAGAGGTTATCAGGTCTTTGAAGAAGCATAAGCATACTGACCACTAGGAGAGTGTGTGTGTGTCCAGGCCGGAGGCTGACAGTTTCCATAGCAGAATGCTGTGAGAAACTGTGTCAAAGGCTTTACTGAAGTCCAGGAAGACCACATCCACAGCCTTTCCCTCATCCAGCAGCCGAGTCACTGTGTCATAGAAGGCAATCAGGTTAGTTTTGCAAGACCTGCCTTTTGTAAACCCA